>NW_017547184.1:4297987-4323730 GCF_001854935.1 Bemisia tabaci | reverse complement strand
CGCCCCCCCCCCCCGCCCCGCCGCCCCTCGGTGCAAAGATTCTAACGCGCTATTGGGAGTTGTAAACGCACCGCGGAGTATATTATGGGTTCGCATAAAGGTATCTTATCTCCTCGCGGAAAAATTGAATTTCCCCCCGAACGGCTCCTTTTATCTAAATCAGACCGCACGCGGCGAGGAAAAATGGGCGCATAAAAATATTGACGGGCTCCGTAATAACTTGAATTTTCGCTCGGTGCATTATGCTCGAGCCCGTGTTTGGCATCGGCCAACGAAAGGACGTACCTACCTTTCGACGATGCGAAATTCCCTTTCCCGAATTTCAATTTTAAGGTGAGACCTTTAAGTACTACGCTACAAGTATTACGTAACGCACTTTGTGGGGGAGGGTCCAAACCCAGCGTTGCGTAACGACCCGGGGGACGAGGGACGGGGGACTTTGAGAAAAAAACGTGCAAAACCTTGAAAATCCCGCCCGGTTAACTTACTCAAAATTGTCCGAGTGCACTTTTCCAGTTAATTTCTCCTTAAACTTCCCAAAAACTGTACAGATCAAAATAATTGTGATATAATTCTCTGAAAATTACGAAGAAAAAACTAGATGTGCGTTTCATAAAAAAAATTGTATTTTATCAGGATAAATATGGCAGCATTAGAGTGTTTATACGGCGTTCTTCCTTGAGCATACACTGAAAAAAAAGATTGGCAGAGTTTACCATTCCTTCACGCTGTTTTTCACACAGCGTCAATTTAGAGTCAATTCTTAGAATAAAGGTAAACGATACTTTACACTGGTACAGGTAACCATTTCTCTGGCAGAATCGACTTTGAATTCACGCTGTGTAGAATACAGCGTTAAGGAACGGTAAATTCTACCAATCTTTCTTTTCAGTGTACCAGTGTACCCACGACTCATGAGTTAACCTCGAGGCTGAGCCCAAACTTGTGGTCACCGGTCCTGATGTTGCCACCGTCAAGTAGGACCGAGGCGTGGAGGGTGACGCCCTGGGCGAGGACTTGGGAGTAGCAGAGGCCGACGCGGGCGAAGCTGTCGACTTTGGCCCGGAGGGAGGCGTCGAAGGGGAGTTGGTACTTGAGGACGACGCTGCCCACTGGGCCGTCCGTCGTGGCGTTCCAGCTCACCTCAGTCCCCGAGACGAGCTTCTCCGAGAGCTGCCGGCAGATGGCGCCCGAGACCGTTTTCGGCGAGGACTGCGGCTGCTCCATGTTGGCCACTTTCACGCCGCCGGTCAGGTGGGTCTTGTTCCGCGACCAGCTCATCAGCAGTTGACTCGGCCCGAAACGCCGGTCCTGAAATCCGTCCCAAGAAAAATATTTCAGAGTAAAAATCGTTAGGAACCGAAGTTGACTTAGAGGATAGGCGATAGCTCAAAGACTGTGCGGAGAGGTTCACTGGAAAAAAAACACATTGGATCTAAAGTCCAGACTCTTAAAAACATCGACAAGAAAAGATACTCTTGATCCAATCAGATTTAAGCTTAAATCAAGAACCAAGCCTCTTAATTTGAGCGGATTTCCTTTTGATTTAAGCTTAAATCTGATTGAATCAAGAGTCCGTTTTCTTGTCAATGTTTTCAAGAGTCTGGACTCTAGATTCAATGTGTTTTTTTTTCCAGCGTTCGTAATTAGGAGAAAAATACTGAGAAACGTCCTGAACTCTACGTAACGAGGTGGTTAAAGTAGAGCTCTAAAACGTTAACTCGAATTGATATCGTTGGAAATTTTTGGCGTTGCAGCAAATTTTATCAACAAAATCCCAGAAAACCTCATTCCCTGCAACACAAAATCATGGAATGACATTTGGACCGCGTTAAGCAGAAAGAAACCATGCGACATCAGCAACTCCCGAATTTGATTGAGCAATTTAATTTTTTACATGAAAACGGTCGTGCATGAAGGTTTTTACGCAAATTTTAGTGAATTTCCTGCAAATGGTGTAACAAATTTCTTAACATTTTCAAAGACATCCTCACAAACGTTCTCTCGAAAAAAGTTAAATAGGCCAGTTAAATTTGACAACAGCTGATGAACCTTGCCTCCTTTCTGCTAAACGCGGTTCATTTATTGTTAGAGGCGTCATAAGTTACAGTTCACCACAGATATATAAACTTTTTACGAAATTTCGAGGGAAAACCTTTCATCTGCCTTAGTCCACTAACTCATCCTTTTTCACGTTTTGTGTTTCATTTTTACCAAGATTTGAGCATGAAATTACCTCAGACCCTGTCTCCTCGTAACTGAGACGCAAGAAATTTCATCTTTAAAATGTGGAAATAAGATAATCGTAAGATGTGTATTGTTTCATTTTAAAAGTGCCAAATTCCCACGCTTTTCGCTTCTTTTTATTTTTTTTTTCAAACGAGTTATTCAGATTTTTCTACGGTATGTTAATAAAACGATACCATCTGGTGTATCACATAATCACAGCTACTTTGTCGGCCAACCGCGGTCGAATACAAGGAAGTTCCATATTTCGGTCGGAATAGCGATGACCTAATTCCGTTAAACTCCATGAGTAAAACGTGCGGAAATCCGCACAGTAAATGCTGTCAGAACGTGTGTTTTTTTTTTATTTATTTTGAACATTTACGTCGTAAATATTTACAAACGGCTTCTAAGTCATCGGAAAATAAACAAAAAAGGAAGATGGAGAAGAGTAAAATCAATAATTCTCCTGATTCCACGGAAAGTGAGAGAACTGGTAGGAAAAAGAGAGAAGAGAAAAAATAAATTATCTTTTTTAGTTTCGATACTTTGTTAAGTAGTGCAAATGAATTGAATATAATAAAGGCAACATAAAAGCAGATTCTCAAGACTTACTACGGTGCTGCCGTGCAGAAGAAGAGCATCGAATAAAAATCGATCCCAATAAGATACGAATTTTCTGAAAAATTTGAAAATCTTTTTATCTTCAAAGGATTTTTTTTTCCTGTGTAATCCAGTGCACTTCATCCAAATTTCAAGTAGAAGAATTGAAAGGTCATATTATTTTCAGAAATTTATTTAAATTTTGTAATATCCAAACGCTCGCACAACGTTTTTCCTCAGCACGCCAGCGCAGCGTAGCCGTAGACTGCCGCGCGACAAGGCGCCGTGATACAACTATTCGNTTCTTCCTTGAGCATACCTACGACCCAGAGTTAACCTCCAGGCTGAGCCCAAACTTGTGGTCACCGGTCCTGATGTTGCCGCCCTCGAGTAGGACCGAGGCGTGGAGGGTGACGCCCTGGGCGAGGACCTGGGAGTAGCAGAGGCCGACGCGGGCGAAGCTGTCGACTTTGGCCCGGAGGGAGGCGTCGAAGGGGAGTTGGTACTTGAGGACGACGCTGCCCACTGGGCCGTCCGTCGTGGCGTTCCAGCTCACCTCAGTCCCCGAGACGAGCTTGTCCGAGAGCTGCCGGCAGATGGCGCCCGAGACCGTTTTCGGCGAGGACTGCGGCTGCTCCATGTTGGCCACTTTCACGCCGCCGGTCAAGTGGGTCTTGTTCCGCGACCAGCTCATCAGCAGCTGGCTCGGCCCGAAACGCCGGTCCTGCAATCCGTCCCAAAAAAGATTTCAGAGTAAAAATCGTGAGGAACCGAAGTTGACTAGGAGGATGGGCAATAGCTCAAAGACTGTGCGGAGAGGTTCGTAATGGATCAATAACCAAGGTTCAAATTTAAGCATTCTGATACGTGTTCCTGCATGTGTTCCTGCCATGCTCCATTCTGATACATGTGTCCACGCAGAACACGATTCACGAAACGAAAATTATTGAAACCAACTCCTAACGAAGATATTAATATTTTTATTTCACATCGCTTACAGGGAATTTAAACTGCCCGCTCATGAGGAACTCAAAGCTCTACGTAAGTCAAATCGCGCACTGCAACGGTTTCAGCAAGCTACTCAACCGAGCAATGTTCATTTCCCACCATGTGTTGTTCACATTATAAGCAATTTGCTATAGCTGAGCCGAAGCGTCAAGATTGAGGCTGCCAGATTTCTATATCGCAGAGACTGTCATGATACCGTTTAGCGCGGGGTGTGAATCACGTAGGGCATCGAGTTTTCATGAGCGGGTGGTTTGAATTGACGCATCAATAAGCATTTAATTTCTTCGCAGGGAGTTGATTTCGGTCATTTTCGTTGTGCGCATCGTGTTCTACGTGCAATTTTAGTTAAGAGGCATGTATCAGAATGCTGAAATTCGTACCTTGTCTTGTGGTCCATTAGAAAAAAAATACTGAGAAATGTCCTGAACTCTATGTAACAAGGTGATGAAAGTAGAGCTCCAAAACGTTAACTTGAATTGATATTGTTGGAACTTTTTGGCTTTGCAGAAAATTTTATCAACAAAATCCCAAAAAACATCCTTCCTCGCGACACAAAATCTTGAAATGACATTTGGACCGCGTTAAGCAGAAAGAACCCATGCCACATCAGCAATTGCCGGATTTGATCGGGCAATTTAATTTTTACATGAAATCTGTTGTGCAGGTTTGCAAATTTCAGTGAATTTTCTGCATGAGGTGAAACAAATTTCTTAAAATTTTCAAAGACATCCGCACAAACGTTCTCTCAAAAAAAGTTGAATTAGCCAATAAAATTTGACAACAGCTGATGAGTCTTGGTTGCTTTCTGCTAAACGCGGTCCCTTTATCGTTATGAGCGTCATAAGTTACAGTCCACACAGATGTATGAACTTTATACGAAATTTCAAAGGAAAACCTTTCATCTGCCTCAGTCCACTAACTCTTGCTTTCTAACGTTTTGTCTTTCATTTTTACCAAGATTTGAGCATGAAATTACCTCAGGCCCCGTCTCCTCGTAACTGGGACTCAAGAAATTTCATCTTTAAAATGTATAAATAAGATAATTGTCATTATTTTAATGGAAGATTTGTATTGTTTCATTTTAAAAGTCCCAAATTCCCACGCTTTTCACTTTTTTTTTTTTTTTTTTTTTTTTTTTTTTTTTTTCAAACGAGTTATTCAGATTTGTCTACGGTATGCTAATAAAACGATACTCTCTAGTGTATCAAATAATCGCAGCTACTTTATTGGTCAACCGTGGTCGAATACAAGGGAGTTCGATATTTGGGTCGGAATAGCGATGACCTAATTCCGTTAAACTCCATGAGTAAAACGTGCTGAAATCCGCACAGTAAATGCTGGTTGAACGTGTTTTGTTGTTTATCCTGAACATTCACGTCGTAAATATTTACGAACGGCTTCTAAGTCATGGGAAAATAAACAAAAAGAGGAAAATGGAGAAGAGTAAAATCAATAACTCTCCTGAAATCTCAGAAAGTGAGAAAACTGGTGGGAAAAAGAGAGAAGAGAAAAAATAAAACCTCTTTTTTCGTTTCGATACTTTGTTAAGTAGTGCAAATGAATTTAATATAATAAAGGCAACATAAAAGCAGATTCTCAAGACTTACTACGGTGCTGCCGTGCAGAAGAAGAGCATCGAATAAAAATCGATCCCAATAAGATACGAATTTTCTGAAAAATTTGAAAATCTTTTTATCTTCAAAGGATTTTTTTTTCCTGTGTAATCCAGTGCACTTCATCCAAATTTCAAGTAGAAGAATTGAAAGGTCATATTATTTTCAGAAATTTATTTAAATTTTGTAATATCCAAACGCTCGCACAACGTTTTTCCTCAGCACGCCAGCGCAGCGTAGCCGTAGACTGCCGCGCGACAAGGCGCCGTGATACAACTATTCGTACTTGATGGATGTCTGTGTTGCATACACGTTCAATTGAAGGCATTTTGGATTTTCATGAGTTTCAGCGATTCCGCGCTGGGTGAAGAAACGTAATACAACTTTTAATGAGAAAGAACGATAGATGTAGAACGGATGCAAGCCGTAAGAATGTTTGGTTTTCTTATTTGCATGAGAAATAAATCGAGCAAATAACTTCATGAATCGGACGTATTTCTGCCAATCCTTACAGATCTTGTCAAAATACGTTCAATTATTAGATCCATACGTGGGTATATTTAATTTAGTGTTGTACGCTCGGATAACGTTTAGGGAGAGGTACAATAACCTTTCTTGAATTAAGAGATCTCCTCATGTAAGGGCTGGCATTCAACAATTACTCAAGGAAAGAGCTTTTTTTGGATAATTTTTTTAATTTGAACGATTTTTAAGATATTTCTTTCCATTCGAAGCAGCATCAGTATTGAATTTGGTTGGCATTGAATTTTTATTCAGTGTATTTTTAAAGTTGGTGTATTTCTATTTTTATTGAAAAAGGATTTATATTAAAAAACAGATGAGCAAGTAATCAGTGGAACACATTTAGCCAGAATTAGCCTAATTCTCATCATGCGTTGCCTTACTACCTATATCATATTTTACTTTTCCAACGGAAAACCAAGCAACATTTTTCGATTCAACAAATTTTCCTGAATATGAGTGATTTGTCCAAAGAAATTCGGCAACGCCTGAAGGCTCATACGGCGTTTTTTCTAGCACGGCATAATTGGCCTCCCTTGCGGTCCGGCTCTAGCACCTTTTTTTACGCTTGACTTTTGTTGCTTTAACTTCTAGATAACATTTTGCAAGCACTTTGAGTACTTTTTTTCAACTGAAAGAAGACTCTTAGTTCCAATTTGTATTCCCAGAACCAAAAATGTCACTCGGATCATGAAAAGCTCCAAAATCCCCAAAAATAGCATAAATCAACGAACGTAAGTAGCGTAAAAAGTTTTGCCTCGATAAGAGACTGAATTCAACTAGAAACTGCGGGCTGATTGTTGAAATTGGTAGACAAAGCGGTAGACATAGAAGACAAAAAGGATATGAAGGAATCCTATTGGTGGAAGTGGGTTGTTGCAATGGACGAAGGAGGTAAGCAATAGACTAACTAACGGCAACTGGACCGAGTTCATTAGAAAGGAGCCAACCCACATTTTCGAAAAAATTGAGATAAGAATATTTTTGAGTTCCTCTACATACACAGTGGTTTTGAAGCAAAAAAAAAAAATCGACAAAAATGTAACCAAAAACGGTTTGCAGGGGGTGAGTCTATGGTGCGTGTGGACTTAAAATTGAGGAAAATCAAAATCTTGGCTGATCCTAATTTCAAGATACACCACTTTTAAATTTTCATACTGAATAAAAGTTTTTTACTGATGCTGATCAGCTATTTTATTTCTTCGTCCAATGAATCTGTGTTGATCGGCTTAAGTTTTTATTTTTCGTTCGATTCATGTCGATCGAATACATACCCTCCCGTTACATGCAGACATCCTACCATTTCTTTTTTTTTTAACTGAACAATCCGCCCTCTATTGCGTCTGCAGCAATTGTTGTTACGAATATGTTGTGCGTGCTGATTATAGTTCATTACATACTCGACCACCTGAAGGCGTTTTATGTGCACAAGTAGCGCGATGTGTCGGAGAACGAATGAAATAGGGATTAATTGATTCGTTCAATCTCCGACAGGGTGCTCTACTTTTGCTCATTAAACGCCTTCAAAAATTCAAGTATGTAATGAGCCGAGATCGGCACGCACAACATATTCGTAACAACAATTTCTGCGGACGCAGCAGGAGGCAAATTGTTCAGTTAAAAAAAAGAGAATGATAGGATGGCTGCATGTAAGGAGAGAGTATGTATTCGATAGACATGAATCGAACGAAGAATAAAAAAGTGAACCGATCACCACCGATTCAATGGAATAAAACTGCTGATCAAAATCCGTAGAAAACCTGCATTTACTATGAAAATATCAAATTGCAGTATCTAGAAAGTAGGATCAGCCAGGATTTCGATTTTTCGCGATACTAAGTACGCACGTACCGTAGATTCACCCCCTGCAAATATTTTAAAGGTACATTCATGTCGATTTTTTTTTCCTGCCTCAAGGCCACCGTGTCTAGTTGCATATTTCCCTCTGCCAAAAACTCAGAGTCTGAAAAAAAAATATTAGTTTCTAAAAATAAGGGGTTAAAGTTTACTTTCCAAATTTAGTCTTATGAGGAATAAAACTGCTTGGCTCCTTTCTGATAAACTCGGTCAAGCTAATGAGAGACCCTTCAGTTTGTCCATAATTTTCTTCCTTAGTCTATAAGAACCACCCATTTCAACTAATAGTATCGCTCCATGCTCCTTATGTCTTTTTTGTCTGTCAAGTTAAACAATCAGCCTGCATTTCCTAACAACTGCCCTTGTATACCTGAAAATAGTAGCCGGATTTAGCTCCGCCATAAAGACCACCAGCGCCAAAAACAGCGGACATCTTGACTAATGGCATCTTAACCAGCTCGGCCTCTCCATTCAGAGCAATGTGATCAGTTTTCATCTCGCCCTTGATCCCGAAATTCTGATCGCGCGGTGACGGTGGCTTCGTGAACTGAAGGGACACCTTCGCTTTCTCCCAGAGGGTCGGAATTGTAACCTGCGAAAAGTCGAGATATCGTTAAAAATCGAGGCATTATCTGCAAATTCATGCCAAAACTGCATTGTGAGAGTTGCGTATTTTCAATTGTCGAAAGGACAATTCAAAAAGGAGCCAATGTTGCTCGACCAATTTTTTGGAAATTCTAACTATAATTTGGTCCATAAGAAGAAAGGCAGGCCATAGGTAGATCCAGACACCACAAATGCGTGAGGGAGGGCGGAAGGTGGGTCCGGAGGCCTTTCTTGGAGATTTTTTGAATTATTGAAGCATCTACAATGCAGTTTGAGTCAAATTTGTCGTGGATATAATTATTAACAAATACTTGCGTATTTCCTTTCTTTTTTTCTCCGTACCTTCCTTTTCTCTTTTTTCTCTTTTTCTACCTCCTTTTTTCGGCGGAACGTGGGGGAGGGCGTGCACCCCCCTCCTGGATCCGCCTACGAGAAACACTCGGAACTGTGAGATAATGATCGAAGTACAGTATTAAAACGACATACATTGAAGATGGAGTCTTGGGACATTGTTCTCAAAACGGTGATTTAAACCAACTTAATCTTTCAATTAAAAGAATTATATGAAAAGAATAATGCATAATTGTGTGCAGAACCGTCTAATGTGCCAATTAAGATGTTCTGATACCCAACAGTCATAATCAATGCCCGGTGTAGAAGAAAAGCTGGAGAGAAGCCTCTGGAAGCTCATCAATTGGACCTCCCCAAGGCGCATTACTCATTGAGTACGGTATTATTTTTCTTCAGAACTTGAGAAATCAAAAATATCCCTCTCTCTAAAAAGAACCTTTTTCTTGCAAAAATTGGTTGAATTGAGAGTGAAACGGATTGTACTGACCGAAAATTTCCATCGGCACTTCTTGGTTCTGCCACAGTCAAAAAAAGTGAAGTTGATTTAACATTCTGGATGTACAAAAAAATGTGCGAAAACTTACAAAATACTGATTTAACTACTACAGCAGTTACTTTGGCAATGTCAAGATGTAAAATTAACTGCCGTAGCGAGTAATTCAGCATTTATAAGTTCTCATACACGTTTTTTTTACATACAGAATGTTAAATCAACTTCACGTTTTTTTACATCCAGAATGTTAAATCAACTTCACGTTTTTTTTACATCCAGAATGTTAAATCAACTTCACGTTTTTTCGGTGCAGTAAAATTAAATTCCGCAGCCACCCAAGGGTTTCAATCCTACTGTATAGGCTTAAACGACTGGCCTTACCACTAAAACACTAAACCAAATCCATCTTTAAATAAAAAGATGGGCCTTTTTTTTAAAAAGAATCTTATGTGGTTGTTACCCGCTTATTTTTTGATATTCAACTGTAAAAGTAACGTATACCTCTGTGAGCATCACTTTGTCTGAGTTCATTTTTGCGGCAACCTCGACTCCACGGTAAGGTAAGGTTTTCTTCCCTTCGACAAACCCATAAATGTTTGACCCGTTAATGCCACACAATCCACACGCTTTGAAATCAGAGTCAGTCACTGGTTTTGAGTCGAATTCCAGTTTCATCAAGTCCGAAGCAAAACCTGCGTCAACAAAGTGACAGACTCATTCAACAACTGTGACACTAAAAATTTTGGAAAATATCAAGTAAACTGCGGGTTGATTATTGAAATTGGTAGGCAAAGCTATAAGCAGAGAAGACAAAACAAAAACAGAGTGATCTTATTGATTGTAGTGCGTGGGTGGAATGGAAAAAGGAGGTAATAAGGACAAACTAACGGCAACCCAGGAGAAGTCCGTACAGTTTGTCCATCATTTTCCCCTAAGTCTATAAGAATCACCCGTTTCAACCAATAGGATACCCCCATTTTCCGTTTGTGTTCTTTTCACATGACTTTGCCTATCAATTTCAATAAATCAGCCCGCAAAAGCGATTCTCGTAAATTAGTAACCCTGTATTTTCTTTTAAGATCAACTATAAAAATAATATTTGATTCTTACAGGCTGGCATTCTTCCTACTCTAATAAGGCAGCTTACTCCAAGCTATACGGAAAATCAGTTTGCTTGATTTCAACATTGTAAAATCAACCATCCTAAATTTTCAGAAAATCCATTTTCAAAATATCCAACCTTTCTATTTTGGAACTTCGATTGATGATAGTTCTTTTCTGTATTGTCAAGGTTTTATTATAGGGATAATTTATTTTGATAATCTTATATGCTGACACTCAATGATTATGTGTCTGAGAATTTTTGTATTAGCACCCAAATAGATGCTCTAAAACACAGCAATGTGTTTTCTAGTATCAACACTGAAGGGGAAAAAATTTCCTCAGGTATTTTGCTAGAGAAATAAGATGCAGCTTCTGAAAATTTCTATTGCCCGAAGTTAAGATGTAGACTGCTTTAGTTTTCCATTCATTTATTTGTCATTTTCACCGCCAGTTCAGTTCTTAATAAGAGAATGTCGACAGTTAGTAATTTAAATAAATGAGCTGCAGGAGGTATTTTAATGTTTCAACATTTAAGGAGAGAAATCGCTGATTCCAAAAATTGTATAAGCCCTTAAAATTGCACTTAACTTCCTCCTCTGAAGAACCAATTGTTCATTCAAAATGTAACCCTTATTACATTTTTATCTTTCAACCGGGAAAATAAGTTGCCCCCGGCTGCACCCATTTTACTTGTATAGTTAACACTTTACCTTTGTGGAAGAGATCGTAGGGTTGCCTCCCTAGCTGGTTGAAAAAAGGAGGAATTTCCTTCTCCTTTGATGAGAAAATTGAGAAGACGGAGGATTTTTCACTACCTTCCGAATCATCTTTCTTCCCGAAGAACTTTTTCCTCAGCGTCTCTGTCTTAGATTTTTCATCCGAAGGCTCGTTTTTCGAAGATGCCTCCTTCGAAGAATCTTTTTTGGGAGATTTATCTTTCGAAGATCCCTTTTTTGACGAGTCCTCCTTCGTCAGATTGTGGATTGCAGCCGTGGGAGTCATAATCTCATCGGGTAATGCTGATTCCTCTATTTTCGACGTTGAAACGACCGACTTTCCACCCGTCTCTTTCAGAACCGGTTCTTGTTTTGAAGCTTGCTCTGTTAAGCTCACCGATGAGCCCTCTACATCTTCCGGGTTCTGCACCAGCTTGGATGCTCCAGGTTGAATCCGCCCCTTCTCGTCAGTGAAACCGGTTCCGCGGACCGGAGTTGTGGATCCAACCGGTTCAGAAACTGGCTCATTGATCTCACTTCCTCCATTAGTGGGAAGAATCGTGTCGGATGGATGTTCCTCGAGATCCGCGGAATTGTTCCCATTTTTCTTGTCGGTGCGAAAGCCCCGGATCCACATCAGCCGGCCGTTCCTTTCATCTTCGACATCGGCGTGGAATGCTTGTAGCAGCGATTCAAATAGATGTGGTTTCCTAGGTGACGGAATTGGATTTCTGTTATCATTTTTTTCGTCGGTGAAACGGGCCCCGAAGAACAGCGGCGAAATCACGTTCATCGAAGACACCTCTCATAGAATTAACTTCGGAATTTAAGTAATTTTTAAAATTAAAAATTGGCGTTCGTTGCTGGTTTTAACGATTGGATAATTTTCGGTGAAAAAGAGTCGGTACCACGTAAAATTTGGGAAAGGAAACATTACAGAGAGTGAACAATTTTGTGGCAAGGAAGTGAAAATTTTCAGCGGCGCTGGTTGCTATAGATATTTCTCAGCGTCATGCTTCAGAGATTAGCGTATTCATTTCTTATCATTACCGAGCTCGAATATTACTTTCGGTCAGTTTATCTCATCAGATTAGAGGTAATGTGAAATCAGGTGATTTGCTAATAAGGTTGATGATAAAAGTATTTAAAACGATCTTGAATTGAGGGATTTTAGTTTCAACTTCTCTCCAAGTTATGAAGATTGCTGGTTTTAGGTTACGCTTTCATGGGTACATAAGTATACGGAATAAAACTTCTGAAAATTATCAGAATAGTAAATTAAAGGCTACACATGGAATAATTTTGAACATAATTGAAAGTAATAATTGGGATGAAATGGTTTGAGAGTTCATCGTAACATTAAAACATTCTTCTTGCACATTCTGAAGAAGAAGTGGTAGCGTTAAGTACATTGAATTATTGGGACTAGATGAGTAGATGAATATATGACCTCAGTGAAAAAACGAGAGGAAAATATAAAATTGAAAGAAATATGAAAGCTTCAACTATGGTTGGACATCTCTAAAATCACGAACTTGAGTTTTTCCCCTCTGATTTCAACTTTTGGAATTTTTTAATCCCCCTCCCTCCATCCCTCAGTCAATACTGTTTTCTCCCCAATCAAACCAAAATCAAAATCAAAAACTCAACCATGGAAATGGATATCCATGGGATATTTTTTAATAGTGTAGCATTATACTTCTAAAAATCTCAAGTTTAATGCTTGATGCTGCTAGAGGCCGTATATTTTAAGGATCCCGTATTCTTTCCACCCACCGCTATCTTTCTCATACTGTAAAAGCTACTTTCAAAAATCAATTAACAGATCCGCCTTATAATGACTTATGACCAAACAGTTGATTGATTGGCTAAACAATCCTAACCTAACTAGCGAAAACTCGCCTATGGGAAAGTGATCGCTCGGCATTTATCAGTCATCATTTGGCGAATTGTATTTTTTTTTTTTTTTTTATTTTATTACATATCGACTTCTTTATACAGAAATATGATACATTGTTATATCATTAATTAGTAAATAGCTTTTATCGACTAAAAATATTTACAATTGTACAGTCTTTTTTCTAAATTGGATGCCCTGGGACGAGCATCGCCGAGCCCATAGGGCGTTCCCTACAGTACAGTACAGTTCCCGGTCTCTGCGGTGTCCGACCCCGGACAACCGGAAGGCGAATTGTATTTGAATTTTTTTCTCAAACAGTTTCTTCAAAGTGTCGGCCTCCTGTGGTATGGAGGTTGTAGCGCTTACTCTTTGATCGGGTCCCGAATATTCGATTCCCGGCCAGGTGACCCGAATATAACTGCTGATCCTAAACAACGGTCACCTGGGACTGGTTTTATTAGGAAAGGAGGGGGAAGCTACCCCGTAACGCTCGTAATTTTATCCGCTCAGAGACATTTGAAGTAGGGAAAAAACCCGAAAAGTAGCGTTGACCTCTAAATTTACGTTTTGCCTGAACCGATTACGATTTCTAGATTGTTAAAGCTCGGTCTCTAAAATATATTGCCATGAAAATTTATATTGACGTCTCTGCTTGCTCCGCAGAAAAATGTAATATTCCTCGGCCGTAGATATGTTGCGACGTCACTCTGGTGGCACATACATTTCATATCAAATAACGCTTGCCGCATAAAGGTGGCGTTCAGGAGCCTGAAATATTGACATCGAATCTATATCCGGGTGATTGATGTCAGGTAATTCATATTTCGTCGCTCGGTTCAAGTAAGAGCGTAACTCTATTCTCACGTAAGCCTTAGAAAAGATAAAGGCATACGGGGACGGCACGGCTTGACTCAAAGTGCAGTTACGCTCAGTGGCGTGGCGTGCTATGCGATATATCGATTGATCGGCCATTTAAACCTATGGAAAAGGATCGATAAACAGGGTGTTCGCAGCGAACACCTTAATAATCGATTCTTTACCATAGGTTTAAATGGCATAACAATCGATACATCGCAATTCACGCCACGCTACTGGTTACGCTCACGTTTATACGTCAACGAATGGACGATTTTTTTGAGCGACTACCAAAAACCAATAGTCTCCCTCTCAAAAACATGACGTATTTTCGATGACGCTCGCACAAATGTGTTTTCGATTTTAAATATTTTCAGATACTTGCAATCATTACAACTTTCGACAGAGACTTGAATACTGCGATATATCGTTGGCAATTAGAAATCATTGGCCCTTTGAAAGCGGCTTACGTGATGGTTCAATGGGCCTGTTTCGAACTTAAGCTAGAGCAAAAATAAGATTTGTTACACATTGAAAATTTCTCAAAAATCACGATGAGCGAATCGGGAAAGTCTGAAATGCACTCTTTACCTTACAATTTTCATAAAAAATTTGCGGTTTTTTTTAGCTTCCCAACTCAAAAAAATATAACACGGCACAGGTAAAAATTTCGTCAGAGGAGTCGTCCCATCCAACCCCTGCCCACAAGTCACAAGGATACAACAATATTCAACATAGCCGATGCCAATCCGCCAAAACACATGTGACGGGACGATAATTCTAACCACCTGATTTCAATCGGTGCGGCGTGTTCGCATTCACATTTTTCTCGCGTTGATAAATATCCGCCTTGATTGACCTCGTGCTCTCCTCAACTTGCGCGATGAAGCGTGGGCCATGTTGAGCAAGGATTGAATTGAACAACTCCTTTGACGAAATGTTCACCTGTGCCGTAGTATCCTTTTTGAAGCGGGAGCTTAAATAAGCGCGATTGTTTCTCTTGGAAAAGATGAATTAAGAACGGAAATTTTGAAACACCGCAATGGAGATACGTGGATTCGCACTTCAGTCGGACCGATACGGATATCCAACAAGCTTAAATAGTTGCATCAAGTCCCCGTCACCGCCGACCAACGCGTTTGTCGACCGAATCAACTACTGGTATTAGGCGTAGGAAAGTCAAAACGCCTTCAATTTTTTGAACGCAATGCGGACATCCGTCGAGGTTGTATAGTTGTATCAACGCGCCGTAGCAAGCGCGTCTCATTGTTTATCGTTACAGACGAATATAACTTGAGAGAGGCCAGTAATAATGCCTTCAATTTTATACATACATATTATCGGGCGAAATGAGAGACGACGTTTCTCCATTTGCGACGTTGCAGACTTCCTTAGAAATTTTATTTTTCTTTCGAGAAGCTGGTCAACATGAAACTTAAATTCTGCATGATTTTTCGTATTCGATAGGAGAAGATTTGGTTCAAAATTTAAAGTCGTAAAACTGCTACGAAGATTTTGAAGTTACGAGTGCGTTTCAGAGTTTGCCGATGCACTCATCGTGATTTTTCAGACATTATCCGTAAGAAACAACTCTTATTTTTGCTCCAGCAAAAGTTTGCAACAGCCCCATTGGTACAGGTCGTCAGAAGCGAGAGATTGGCTTGGAACGCCTCCATTTTGCCTTGATACCTTACGCTTTATCCTGCGGTTAGTTCAGTTGCCTATCCAACCGAGACTTAATCCTGGCAATTAAAATAAGGATAAAACAAAACGAACATTGGCGGATCCAGCAAACTGGCAACATTGTTCTTCCCCATTTAAACCTATGGATATGTATCGATTCTTAGAGGGGCTAGGTGCTCCGACAAGAATCGATTATTCAACATAGGTTTAAATGGAGGAAATCCGATGTTGCCAATTTGCTAGATCCGCCTCTGAAAAGGAAACACCCATTCTTTTACTTTTCAAATTAGAGTACAATTGTAATTTGTAGTCCATCGTATGCATCTCAGGTTTAAGTCCATCTTCAGTGATATCATAAGCTAAAATAAATCAAAACATAAAACAACAAAGAACATTATCACAATGCATGGTTGAAGATGGGTTGAAACCTAAAATGCATACGATGAATTATCAATTACAATGGTATGTTAATTTAAAAAGTAAAAAATAAGTGTTTTGGTATTTTTCTTCTTTTTTCTTCGTATTTTAAGTGTTATAATAGCACGCAAAATGCACTTCATAGATAATTTAACTCTGCGATGTCTGATTTTTCCACTCGCGAATGTATTAGTTTCTACCATGTATTTACAGAGATAGAGAGGAAAATCTTTTTTTTCTAATTCCGGGCAAATTTTTAGTTGCAGCATTCAAAAGCTCGTCTTGTTATGCTTTACTTCGCCTCTGGGAAAAGTCAAAACTTGAAAAGGTTCAGAGTAGCAACATTTTATGAAGCACATACTCCTAAACGTCACGTGTATCATTTCCTGACATTTTTCCAAAATACGTGAAGTACATATTTTAAATTGTCGATTATCAACCTCAAAAACTCACGCGCGACTAATCGCCTTCATTACCAAGTTTGGCCCTCTCTAGAGTCATGTGAAATTACCAACAGTACTTAGTTTTTTATTTTATTTCTTTTCGAATTTTCATATATTTGATGATTGCATTTATGTATCCATCCAAAATGCGCTTTTGATTAAATCATGACCATTGTTCACTATTTAACATCTACCTAACGATCGCGTTACCATCAACTGGTGTGAACAAATTCCTCATAATTTCTAGAAATATGTTAACAATGCAAGTAGAATAGTTATTTTGGTTTGATTTTAGGTATGTTCAATAACGCGCTACACACGACATACGCATACATTTTGTAAATAAACACTACACTTCAATCAACGCATATCAACGCGGGACGCATATCCGCAACTTTTTTGGCTTTTAAATTTTTTTTTACTTTTCTCTCTGTGATACATTTCCACCGCTGTCACTCACTCACCTCAGTATTCAATCAGGCGATATATATGTTCCGGAATCATTCCATCCGCGAAGCGAATAGTAATCCCATAGCTGATGGGAAAAAATGAGGAAACACAACGGCAGTAACTTGTTTTTTATGGCCACATATTTGCACTTGAAACGAGGAGCATGCGTATTTGGAGAGCTGGGGAAAATATAGGCAATCAAGCGAAAGCCATAACATATCAATTGTGTTCTGTTAAAAAATAAAACGTGAAAGGAAATAAGGCAACTTTAAATAAAGTCAGGATAATACTAGTGAGTGCCGTTCAGTTTCCTGTGAGATTTATTTTTCTGGTCTAAGAAAAGTCAGGTAAAAACTATAGAGAAAACTGGGATATTAATAACGCCTAAATATGACGAAGTGTGTAGCCAATATTGCCCACTGTTTGAGGCTTATATGTGTTTAATAAAGTCCTGTGTGAATATTCGCCGATAAAGTATTGAAATTGATACAATCTTGAATGACCATCAAGGTAAAAAAACCTTATACGTGTTAAATAAATACTCCTAAAATATTTAAAAAGTACTAAATTAATATTGTGGCAAGACTTGTCTTTGTAATACTGACTAAAGTAAAACAATTAACTGAATAGTCTATGCAGATTTTATAACACCACCATACCGGAACTGTGCAATCTTTTTAGCGCTGGTTCAGTAATAGCAGAATATCGATGGTGAGAGTGCAGAAGTGGGCATCTCGATGTTTGACAGTTTTGAGTTAGCTGCATAAACGTGTTGCTAAAGATGTCTTCTATCTGCCAGCAAGAGACTATAATCGAAAAAATTGGGAAGTCACCTGAAACAGTAAAACTTTTTTCGCGTATCTCGGGCTTCAGTGCAGAAATGCGTATCTCGTTCGATTATTAAATAATACGATTTTTTTCGTCTGTAAGGCTTATTTAATTCTTCTTGCTTTGGTTATCGTATTATAATGCGAATCGGAGAGAGTTGCCATTTACAAGATCGCAACCTACTCTAAATCTGTTGTGAATTCAATATGTTTCGCACGAATGAAATGAGCTTTCGTCGATGAACTTTAAAAATTGAAAGCAAGTTACCTTGTCCACTGGTCCATTTTTATTGTGCAGTGGGCAATTTAATTTTTTTACAAGAGAACGTTTATTGTGAAGATTCCTTGGATAATTTTAAGGAATTCGCTGCGCACTATGCAGAAAATTGACAGGAATTAGCATGAAAATCCGCACAACCGTTTTCATGTAAAAAAAAAGTTCCCCATTAAATATGGCAAAACAAACATTGATCCAATGTTTGCAAAAATATCAAAACAATATTGTATAAATATTGGCTAAATATTTCTGTCTTATCTGGGAAGGCTCCTGAAAGGTGGCAACCTGGATGAGCCAATGGAAGACGTCATCCGTGGCGGAGAGTGACGTCTGGCTTTTAATATTGCGTAACATGGGGTCCCTGCACTCAGCAGACTGTATCCTTGGAATCGATTCTATGTATATTCCCGCGAGAGGCCACCGAAACACTCCCTCCCGAAATCCGCCTCCACGACCCTCACGGCCCGGCATCCGATGCTAATCCACTCTGGATACTGAACCACCGAGACGGCGCACAATTCATCGAGTCAATTGGACGTATTTCTATCAAGCAGAACCATGTGCAGGTGAGAAATACGGGGTGTGCTCTGGAAAGCTAGATGAGAAAAAAAAATACATATAAATAGTAAATAAAAACGGCCAAATATGTGCCAAAGAGCATTCAATTGGGTCAAGCAGTCAACCGTCTTAGATCTCGAAAGTCTCAAGATAACATTTTTGGCAATTTCTGCCATTTTGGATTTTTGAAGTTTAAAAATTTGAGTTGAAATTCAAGTTCCTCGATAAAAAATACCCCCTGACACCATGGCGGTAAGAGTCAAGTTTCATACGTTAGTGCGCCTTCAATTACATTTGATACCGTGCAATACTTTCGTGGTGGAATAGTTGCATTGGCGCCTACAAACCTAACAGGGATACTGCGTGCATTGCGCAATGAGTGAAGTATCCCTCTTGGGTTTGTAGGTGCCAATGCAACCATTCCACCACGAAAGTATTGCACAGTATCCGATGTAATTGAAGGCGCATTAACGTATGAAAATTTACTATTACCGTCAACCACTGTTTGCCAAGTGGTAACTTCACGCCGACTAAAATATTTTATAGGGTCCAAATTTTCAAAATAGATACTCATGATATAATCACCGTGTTTTAGCGCACTTTTTCGATGGCTCCTGAGTTTTTTTTTAGGTCTAAAGAGATGATATTGAAATAAGTCGAAATTCACGATTTTGCTCAGAAAAGTGACAACGTCGCAGCGTGTCAAAATTATCAGAAGGGGAGCATTGGGAGCATCTAAACTACTAATTTCACACTCTGATTACAATTTAGGCATCTGTAAAGTTAATTTATCGAGAGGGAAAAATCATCAAAAACAATAAAAAAATTCGCTATTTTCATGCGTGAAAATGGCAACCGCGCGTCGGGTCAAAAGCATGGAGGGTGACCAAAACTTCACTAGGGTGTAGTTTATGAACTAATTTTGTCCTTTGTTAAATTTGCAGACCCCTCCGACTTTATTTTTTGGGAGCGAAAAATTACTGAAAAACAGTAAAAATTCGCTATTTTTGCGGGGATAAATGGCAACTGCGCGTCGGGTTAATTTTGTCCGATTGACCCCAAATTTCATTTTCCGTGTTTTTGAACATGCTGTAACCGATTTAGGGGGTTACGGCTATACATTTCCGAAATTCATTTTTTGTGGGCCACCCAAGCATTCATGTATACATATTCGAGGATCTTTTTCGTCTCAAAAGGAGTGATCGGAAACAACCGAATTTTCATTTTGAAATACGATACTATCTGCCTACGCAACGGACCAATTTTGAATTTTCCCAAATTAACAACTTTATTAAGATAATTTCAGAACTTTGACGATGCGGTTGCCGTGATTTTTGAGCCATTTTCCATGGAGAACAACTTTTAATTTTGCTCTATCTGAGGGTCGTATCGGACACATTCCAGAATTCAATAAAATTACAAGTTGCAGCTATATTTGAATAATTTTAGAACTTGAAATTGTTGAAAAATTGGCAACCCTGTGTGCAGCAATCGTATCAAGGCGGGTAAAAGATAAGCTGGGTAAGCCGGGTTTAACGATCAGGAGCACATCCCATCGTAGACTGACAAAATGAAATTCAGTCTTTATTCGATTTATTGGGACGTAACATTTTTCATGATGTTTCGTCTTGAGGGATGAAAACGTTCACATGCTGCAGTTTCAGCATAGTCGATAATCTTGATGAGATGAGAGGCATGTGATGTTACGGCACAGAAAAACAGCACGTTTGGAAAAAGACGGACTAGCTCTAAGATTCAGTTTTGCAAAATGTGTATTGTCTACAGTCTTACGCAAAGTATTTTAGAGGCCCGGCTCTGTATTATTTTGAAAACTATTTCCTGTGCAAAATCAACCTATTTTAAACCTATTTCTCTTTGTCAAGTAACAAAATACTCATCGCCACATCGATTGGTCATCAAAAAATGAAAATATTTGTCAAGCACTTATGAAACACCGTCAAGCCGGATATAGTATTGCTTACAAAAATGAGCTCAATATTTGTAAATTCTGTGATCTAAACTCACCAAGTACTAAGTAGATTAATATAATTGAAATATTGAGATGGCAGAAGTGCGATTCAATTATTTTGTAAAAGTAATAAAAAAGTGAACAAAACATTAAAAGTCTAATATATTGGGTATGGAATTAATTTTCCTCGACCTACTTATATAAGTGTATCTATAGGGAGCCATGGCCATGAGGGCTACTCTTCCCTATAAATTTCAAATGAGTATCATTCTGTCCGTCAGAAATTCTGTATGGTTGAAAAAAATCTTCGTCAAAGATAACGCTTTGTCACGGAGTGAATGGTTGTAACAATGTGTCAGTGTTTTGAGCTAAAAACACTTTAAACTGAGTAATTTATTTACAGAAATGAATGGTAGATTTGCTTCGCGGATGCCTCAAAATGCGTCCAAATACAACTATAATTTCAGAAATGTTCCAATGGAGGCCCCCTGTGGCCCCCCCCCTGTGATAGGGTGGTCAGGCTTTCCCCAACAAAATAACCCAGCTTATGAAATTACGGACTTAGTCAAAATGCTTTGCCCTATGCTACTAATGAAGTAGCATGAAGTGCCGCTTAGATTCGGGAGAGAAATTGAAAAACGTGCCCCGTCAGCGTCTCTCTTATCCTCAGGTGTGTTGCTCACGAATTTATAACCCGTTAAGCCAAAAATGATCATGAATAATCATTTTTTTCATCCAGTAAAATATAGCCCATGACCCATTTTGGTTGCTTTAAACTTGAAAAAATATAACACACGCAAACAAACAGGACAAATAATAATAATTTCTTTGCACTGTACAAATATAGTAGCGGAACAAGCACAACATTGAAATAGAACAAGGGAAAGAACGATCGTTATTAACGGCGTAGAGATACAACTATTCGTGCTCGATGGATGTCCGTGTTGCTTCTGCAAAATTGAAGGCGCTTTCTCGCGATCGCTATGCTCCGTTCTATCCTTTCAATGAGGTGCCGCTTTTCCGGGGAAAAGTTAAAAAACGAGGCCCGATTACGTCTCTCCTATCTTCTGCTGCGATTGAATTCCGATTCACTTCGATCGTTTTTTTTCAGCTTGATGTAGTTCTTTTTAGAATGCATTTATAGACCTACATCTGTGCTTGCGATGTACCGACCCCGTAACTTCCCCAAAAAAGATAGTTGAGTCAATTTAAACTGCTTGGAATTTCGAGAGCTACACGATAGGATTTTGATCAACTTGACGGCTGCCTCTGAGGCAATCTCTTAAACAATCTTAAACATTATAGAAAATGAAACCAATGGAAACAAGTATGGCGAGCCTCTCTGGTAGCGACAGTGAAAATGTTCTCTTCAAACTGATTCGCAATGCAATCCATATCAATAAGTCAAATACCTTCATGTAAAATTTTGCTTTTACTTTTTCTTAAATTAAATTATTGACTTTATGACGTGACGAGCTCTGCACACCCCGTAAGTGCTCATTGTTTTCATTATTATTACTCTCCACGCTCCGCTTTTATTGTACGTTCTCAACTGGCCAACAATTATAATAAGAGTAAGGGGGGGGGAGTTCCCTATGTTTTCTCTTTGCAAACGGAGCAAAGCTTAGAAACTTTCTATGAACCCGACCCCTGTTTCGTCATCCGATAAGCGATTATTAAAAAAAGGATAACGCGTTCATTCCTCCAGAATGTCTTATATTCCTGCCGAAACTACCAAACCAACGCGCAATATACCAACGTAAGGTTTTGTTGAATATCTCGCAATTCAATTTCTACCCTCTGATTACTGCAACGTTGCCACTTGTACACATTATTAAAAAAAACATCCGAGGCAGAATTGGATTCGGGGCGGAATCGGATGATTCCCATGTTGATGGAAATATTTCGCTAAGATACGACGGGAAGAGATCAACAAAGATGTGAGAATACACGATTTGATGTGTTTTATTCATAAATTTACCGGAAAAGTGCACCTTGGACAATTTTGAGTAGGTTAACCGGGCGGAATTGTTACGCAACGCTGGGTTTGACCCTCCGTCCCCCTTTTAACGGACCGTAATACTGTCTCAAACCCCCTCCCCCTCCCCAAAAGCGTAATGCCATACTTAAACCGCCCCAAAGTCCCAACCTAGGTTTCTTTCATCTTAGTGGTTCTTCGGTTCAATGTAAATTCCGATGTCGCTCAACGCACCATTTGAGTTCGACAACCCGTTGGCCGGAGTCCCTGCAGCAGGCCTCCCAAAACCAGGTGAGTATGTTGACGGTGCACTTGAGTCTGAGCTGATTAGGCATAGCGCGGCACTCAGCGTCCCACGGGCTCCCGCAACGGAAGAATTTGTACTTGAACCAGGGTAGCCGCCGGTACTCTTTCAGGGCCTCTTTGCAGTACTCGTTGGCCCTGTTCAGCTGTTCCTCGAGCCGTCGGCGCTTAAATGACCCCGATTTCCCCCTCAGGCGCAGACCCGGGCTGTGTCCTTCATTTCGTCCATCGAGTAGGGGTTGGCTAGGCGACGAAGATGGGGCCAGGGCATTTGCGGAAAACGCCGCGCAAGGGTCCTTTTCTTTTAGCCCTAATAAGTTAGTGAACGTTTTCTGCTCGCGCGCTGCGAAGACTCCTGGTTGTTCCTGAAAGGGAAATTGATTTTTAAATGAACGTATTTCTGCCAAAAGCCGCTAACACACGTACACTCCGAATGTACATTATGGCCTACTGCGCATGCGCGGGCATCGCGAATGTACACTCATCATTCTCTTGGAAAAGAATGTACAGTTTGACGAGAAGAAGAAGATACCCGCGATGATCTTTTACTCATTCCTGTAACTTATAGTTGTTCAAGAGAACAAAATGAGGAACATTCTCGATGCCCGCGCATGCGCAATAGGCCAGAATGTACATTCGGAGTGTACGTGTGTTAGCGGCTAAACGGAGCTATAGACGAGTGGAAAATATGGGGTGTTCACGAGGTTGCCACGGACAGGGAATACCGGGAAAGCCGGGAAATGTCAGGGAATTTTTAGAAGTCAGGAAACATGTTTTACTTCACCTTAATTAAGCTTTCTAGAGTAGATTTAACGTTCAGAGCAACACATTTTGCCTGGAAGCTATTTCAAAATATGTCTTTTTGGCCAAATGGTATATCTTCAATTGTAAGAGAAATTTACTCAGAAGTGTCAGGCAAATGTCAGGGAATTTCATTTTCTTAATTACGCGGCAACCCTGGAAACGATGTTTAAGTAGGAGTAATTACCTCTGTAGAAATGGAAAAGCGAGATTTTACATTCTGTCAAACGGAACTATGTGTCAACTGAATGCGGCGCTGAAGAGCCATGGGGCATGTGACAAGAGCGTTGTGGACAGGGCTCATGAGTTAAAGCGGACCACGCGACGTGACGTCACCGGAGCTTTATAATTCCTATTTATTCTTACGGCCCTCGACTAACGAGCACATCCCTTCTTTTCCGTTTGGCAGAAATACGGCCAAGTGTATTTCATGGAAACAAAAATACGCCTACCGTGAAGCACAGAATACGCTGTGAATATTTTAAAAATATTTGAAAATATATTAACCTTCGTGAAATTTTCTATGAATACTCAGAGCCCATAAATTCATATTCCAAATTTTTTTTCACAGGCTTTTTTACTTCAAACAAAAATAAAATCGAAAATTTCTAACAAGGTCAGAGGGTTGTATGTAAGCTTTAAGTGGACAGGAGCCGAAGCAATAAGGGTTTGAAGGGGTTACAAAAATGAAGTTCATGAATATTGTAAAGTAATAAAAGTGTGTCAAATACATGTTTCCAGAAAGTTCAGATATTTTCCCTTGAATATTCATACAAAATATTACAGTTTTGCCAACGCTCTTATAGTCTCTAACTATTAAAAGAATATTCCAGCGCCATATGGAAGAGGGAAAATATCTTTTCAGGTCCGAAACGGCTAAATTTTGAATTACAGACCCTTAAATATTCTTACGCTGTTAGGTTTACCCCTTTTTTCGAGGAACTAGAAGGTTTCTAACTTTATCAGTCTCCTAAATGGTAATTTTTCGGACTCAAGTGGGAAACTTCCAGTACGGACTCCTGCATACTAAAACCATTAATCTTACCTGAACAATTTAGAAGAAAATATATGAGAAAATAGCTCTGTGGGAAACTTCCAGTACGGACTCCTGCATACTAAAACCATTAATCTTACCTGAACAATTTAGAAGAAAATATATGAGAAAATAGCACTGTGGGAAACTTCCAGTAGGGAATCTTGTATACTATAACCATAAGTCTTACCTGAAGAATTTGGAAGAAAATACATGAGAAAATTGCACTATAAAAGAGATATATACACACTCCATGGAAAAGACTCGTGTTGGACTCGAACATTTCTGATGGAACAATAGTCTTCATCAGTCATGGGCGATAACTCTCCGTCACCTGGATTTTGAAAATAGATTATCAAGCAGCGTCACCGCTACACTCGGTGACATGCTGAAAATGGAGAGTGAGGTAATAGGCAAAAAAGTTATTAGCGAGAAATGCGATCGGCCAAAGTTCGGAATTTTCCATTCTCTTTGATCTTTGTGCCCTGCTGAAAATGACAAGGAGGCTATTCAGAATTCGCCAGCTCACACAAGTAGAACTTCCTACTTACATGAGTAGAAATTCTACTCATATGAGAAGAAATTCTATTCATCTGAGAAGAAATTCTACTCATACCACTAGAATATTCTACTCATGAGAGTAGGAAAGTTCAACTCATATGAATTCAATTTTTTTCATTTTTCAGAAGAGCTGTTTCTGACCAGGAGGAAAAATAAAAACATTTTGTACTTCTTATTTTTTTTGATGCGGTAACTAGTTTCTGAGATATCGGACACGGTAGATTCAACGCTGAACTCATGTGAGTTGACATCTTTAGTCATATGAGTTGGAATCTCTAGTCGTAGAAATTGGCGAAAACTGGATGTAGAAATTCTGCTCATCTTAATATCTAATTTGAAAAATAGAATGAAATTGTGAATCAACCACTGTACTAATTGCGAGGGGCGTTGGTTCATTTGAAAGGTGTTGTTCTCAATGCTTCGGGAAAACTATAAATTATTTTCTGGGGTTCGTCCCCGATTTTTAAATTCCTAAAAACTCATAAATTGGATGAGGGGAAGTGGGGGTTTTTTGTTTTTTGTTTTTCGGAAAAGTTTTGTTGCTACGCATCTTACTTTACTGTTTGCTGTCTTTTTATCAGCTGTTTTC
>NW_017547184.1:4252079-4291577 GCF_001854935.1 Bemisia tabaci | reverse complement strand
AACTTTTCAACATTAAAATCGTCTTTCTAAAAATCACAAAAATGTTACTTATACTTACCTCCTTCATTCGCTGGAGCTTCAACCTACCCTTTGGTACACCCAATATTCATTCATAAAATGTGAAGTGTTAGTACGTATCTGTCAGTGCTTTATAGAAAGCACACATAAAGAATGTATTGAGGAATGCGACTTCAAGTATTTTTACATGCGCGTATACCGCTCTTTGAGACCTCAAAAATCAAACTTAAAAAAATCAATTTTTCGCTAAAAACTACGGAAAACGGCCTTCTGGTACGCTGTAATTTTCAAAAATTTTCCGGGGGGGACCCCCGAACCCCCCGGCGTGGGGGGCGCCAAAATCTGGGTTTGCACCCCCCTACGTGAAACGTAGATCCGGCCCTGTATAGTGGTACTAATCACGTAAGATTAACTTGGGAAATTCTTGTTAGAGGCATCAAAGATTGCAACTATTTGAGCACAACAGCACTAATATACTCTGTAATTGCCAAAATTCTTGTAAAAATGTTAGATAAAAATCGAATTTTTTTATCGTTTCCCTCCAGATTTAAGTTGTCGAGGTTCGACTTCACCCGCTTTTATTCAAGGTTGCTATGCTCGTCAATTTCAGCGCGGCAGCGGATATCCCTTTTGACCCTCTCCGTCTGCACGCTGAAATATGACAACGCTGGAAGGGACGGGCAATATGCTAATACGGGCTCCCGCGAGCTGATAAGGTGACCAACTGGTCGTGGGTTGTAGTGTATGTTTGCATTGGTATCGCTTAATCATCGCGCGTGTCAAATCAATGAACAAAAACAAAATTGATGAGGGGTGTATCTCGGGACTCAGGAGCATGACTACACTCGTCCAGCAGCCCCCCAGCCCCCCCCAACCCCCTCCCCCGGGGCCCTCGGTGGTGGCTTGAGCGTGCCGTCTAAACAAATTTAAATTCTGCTCTGTGCCAGGTAAACTTGTTTCCTGACAGTCCGGGGCCCGTTATCCAACTTTCACGCTTTCCTCCGAAACTCAGGGATTCGATAACGCCGGATCCTGATTTGCATGCTAGCGTACATAGTGTCGAAATCTTGGTGAGTTAATTAGGAGAGTGAAATAGCATTGGAAATGAGTTTGAGGAAGTTTTGTTTGTTTAAAAAATTAAAACGGTCTGATTTTCAGAATTTTTTTTTTTTATTGGCCCAAAAATTGTTCCTTTTAAAGGAAATGTCCTACGTAAGGAAGAACCTCTTTGAATGAAAGAAATTATGTTTACCAGTTCAATGAAAGTTGTTTTTTTCTAATGCAAAAAAAGTTAAATTCGTCATCGACAACAAACTTACAAGTTTTCAATTTTTATTTAAAAAAAAAAATCTGCAGTATTTTTTCCATTGTTTCTTTTTTGAGTAAAAAACTGGAATGTTTTTTCATCTAAATTTGTTTTTTGACTCTTTCTATGTATGAAAAACCCTTCTAAATCATTTTTGCCAAAGTGCGTTTAATATTCTCCCTTGTTTTGTTTAACAAGGAATCGAACTCTTTTTGAAACAAATATATGTACTAAAAACAGAAATGATGCTAAAGTATGATCAGTTCATTCGAGTTATTTTATGATGGTTTATGCTACTGGTAAGACTGATTTTGACCCCAGTGCTCAGAAAATGTCAAACATATTTCTCCAGTGTCGGTTTTGTGCTTCATACAGCATTTTTCGTCCCAAATCGAGAGTCATCAGATATTACGTGGATTCAAACCTCTTAAAATCCTCCTGTAATATTACTCTCAACTCCTCGAATGAAGACAAAAATTGGTGGGTTCAAAAAAACCAATTTTCAGAATTTGAATAAAATAGCGCAGTATTCCTCGCTATAATAGTTGAAGTGTAAACAACATTAGGTCTTACAAAAAAAATGATTTTAGTGCGGGTGCTCAAGGACATTTTTTTAAGAAGAATATTAATGCGAATCAACGGTGCAACTGCGAAAACGTATATTTCGTTAACAATATTTCAAAATTTACACTCCTATTTTTATTTACTCATTCTTTTTTATTTAAATGCGAGAATAAACCAATATCATGGCTCTCAATAATTACAAAAAACTCTTCACGCAATGATAAAAAATCACGTAATTTGTCAAGATATGACTTCAATTAGTTATCCATTTACAAAATAAAGTATGACAGGAAGTTTATCATCATGTAAGAACCAGAGGTGCGTGTTTCTGCAGTTACACTGTCAACATTTAAATTCAATTTGAGTTTTCTCGTTAGATCGTAAATGCCATGAGAGGGCTGAAAATGTAACATTCCATTCCAAAATGCGGCAACTCCGCCAATCCTCATACTCGTGGAGAGCATACACTCACACATTAAGTTCTGTTTTCGTACCATGAATGATCGTGGAGATGTCAGCACATCTAGCTTGTTGCGCGCTCACATCGGCTTTCGTACTCCTTGTTTGCATTCGGAGAATACTCAATCATTGACTCTAAAATTTGACCCCGATATAAATCGAAATTTAATGACGATATCTATGCTGCTTAGTTAATGACGATATCTATGCTGCTTAGTTACGGCATTTCAATTTTTTTCCAAAACATGATAGACGGCTCGGCGGTAGTTAAAGCGCTTCTTGAGTTCATTCTAAAATTCAAATTTTGTATAATTTCAGCCGGGAGGAATATGTTTTATTACCGTTTTATGACTGTTCGTCGACTAGCTGTCGACAATAGCGCTATATTGATATTTTTCGCGTAAGATTAACTTATTGGAAAATTCTTGTTAGACGCATCAAAGATTAAATTATTCGAGTGCAACAGCACTTAGAGACGCTGTTGTTACCAAAATCCTTGTAGAACTGCGACTGCAAGATACATCAGCAAAAGATAATGTAGGCTGTAGAACTTGTGCTCTCTGTTTATCCACAACAAAATATTTTCGATGAATCGTGCAAAAGGAGTGCACGGTTTTGAGAGGTATATTTGCAGATATACCTCTTAAAATCCAAGCTCAAAACCAAGTGAGAGTACCTGCAGCAGTTGACGATATCATGGATGTCCAATAAATTGTCTCTTGACTGACATAAGGGCGTAACTACACATTGAGATGAGCCCGGAAAAGCATTGAAACGTATGGAAGTCAGGGTCCATTGCAGAGTGTGGTTACGCCACTATGTCAGGTAAGCGATGAAATGATGTAATCAGGTGAAACGTAACTCACGCAAATAAATTGTATTTTCAAGTTTTTAGCAAACTCGCATGAAGAGAATACTATCGACCATTGAAAAAAAAAAACAATTTTGTTGGAAGACTCAAAATTTAAGACACTTTGATATTCTGAAAACAGTTTGTCGAAGCTTTTCTTAAAAAAAGAATGTCAAGAAAATTGGTTTTTCGAGAAAATTTCGAAAAAATAGTCTGGCCATTCAACCCTGGAGCGCTACGTATAGGCATCAGTGCTATTCATGAACACTTTTTAGCGCGAAAGCGAATCTAGAATTCTCGTAATGGAGATAAATTTAGGCCGTGAAAATTACGTCTCTTGTTCACTGTGCCGCGGTGCAACTTACTCGGAGGTGATTTAAGGCGACGCCGCGGGCACGTCGGAAGACATTCGCTCAACTGTGTGATACTGTTATTCAACTCCACTCGGCATTAAAGGTTAATCTTAAGATTGAAGCGTGACGCTGTGCGGGCTGCATCCGTGCCCCTTGACCCTCTCTCCCGCTCCGCCGACAAACCCTCCTCCCGTATCTTTCTGTCGCACAGTCAGCTGCGAAGGAAAAATCCACGATAAGAAGAGGAAGAAACTTAGCTCGGATTGCGATTAATGAACTTCCTGCCATATTAACTCAATTTATGAAAATTGGCTGCGTTCTGACGAAAAAAATAGGTGGGGGTTGTTGGATAAAATGGGCATTTTCGATGAATTGTGGTAGTACCACAATAAATTAGATTACTAACCCGAATGTTGCGGTGCCACCATAATTAATTTGAAATACCCATATCATCCAACAATTTAGGGTAGTACCACTGTTAGATATCCGCCTTGATTGACTTCGTGCTTTCTTCAACTTGCGCGCGGAAGCGTCGGCCATGTTGAGCAGGGATTGAATGGAACGACTCCTCTAACGAAATGTTCACCTATGCTGTAGTATCCTTTTTTAAGCGTACGAAGAACGGAGAAAAGAACTTCGTGCGTGGGACCCGAAGTTAAGGTCATATGGATCTCTGAAGTTTTCGGATCACGCACCCGAAAACTTGAGGTCCAGCTGCCGAAGTTCAGGTCAGACATCTGAAGTACCTCGATATGCACCGAAGTATTTCAGATGTTACCGAACCCTTCGGTATGTATCGAAGCACCTCAGATGTCTGACCTGAACTTCGGCAGCTGGACCTCAAATTTTCGGGAGCGTGATCCGAAAACTTCAGAGATCCATATGACCTCAACCTCGGATCCCATGCACGAAGTTTTTTTCTCCGCGCGGGAATCTTGAAAAACCGCAAGAATCTTACACAGATAGTGAAGTTAGGAGTGCATTTCAGAGTTTGCCGATGCGCTTATCGTGATTTTTGAGACATTATCTTTAAGGAGTAACTCTCATTTTTGCTCTAGCAAAAGTTTGCAACAGGCCCATTCTATCCTTGAATTATAGGCAGCAGAGGTCTCTTCTTTGAAGCTCATACGTGGACCCGCGTGGTGAAAGTTGCCGGTCGGGAAGTCGAAGGCGCAATTAATCAGCGGTAATTATCGACAGTGGCCAAACGGGCAGAGCTCAGGGCCGGCGGCGGCGGGGATAAATTATGCGCCATTCCACACTCGCCGCCGAGCCCGGAGCCCGGAGCCCGGAGACTGAAGGAGGAGCCTGCTGACAGGCCAATCCGCTAGTATTTATTGAAGATTCATCCCTGTTCATCACTTAGTCGAGCCCCGCATCCCCCACCCCCGCCACGCGTCGCGGCTCCATTACTTCAGACCACTGACACCGGTCCGGCTCCAAATTAACAGCTCCGTTGCCGCCGCCGCCGCCCTCGCCGCTGAAGCCGTCGCAAAAAAGGGATGCGCAGTTTTATCATGTCCCGAATCCTAGGATCGCGTGACCTCGAGAAATCCCTCCCAGGGTAGATTTGAGACCTCGCTGATCCAGGAGCCTTAATCAACCACCAGACGCAGCGTTGGAATTCTGCCGTACTAAGGATAAATGCTGTATAGAAATTCGAGAGTTGCCAAATTTTTCATGATAAAAGGAGTATTTTGGGCAACATTCATGCATATTTTCCCTTACAATTTCCAGACATTTTAGATTAAATTGCCTATACAAAATTGTCTGAAAGTTTTGGGAAATAATACTCACAATTTTCCCAGTAAATCCGACTTTTATTGGAGGAAACTTGGCAACGTCTGAAGGCTCATACGGCGTTCTTCCTTAGCACTACAGAATTGAACCTCCGCGAGACCGTGGGCTACTCATAAAAAACGTAACGCTAAATGAATTGCATTTTGGAATAAGGAACCAGGACCATTCCGATGTTGCCAGGATTGTGCAACTTGTACATTCTTTGCAAAAAATTACTGATACATGTAGATCCCACGTGTACATCTTAAATTTCAGAGCAAAGGGATTCAAGTTAAATTTTATTGACATTATTCCAACACAAATTTCTTTGATAGCAGAGTTTAATTTTTTGTGAGGATAAGGTTTGAACGGATGTTCTGTAAAAACGCTATTAATTCTCTCATTAGTTGAAATAGGAATTTTTCCATGTGTTTACAGAATTCAAAGGAAAATTTGATGCGAAATCCTGTGTTGTGGTCCTTGATTTATTTTCCCTCCCAGTGGTCCATTTGCTCCAAAGATTACGCAGTTCGTAGAGTTTTTCATAATCTTTGATCAGCTAGTTTTATGCGCTTAGCCAACAGGCGTCCTTGCCTCCAACTTGCCTCTCCATGTTAGAATAAATACTAGCGCTGAAGTGATTTAATGGCGTAACAGGTCAATAAGAAGATGATGGAATCTTGATTCACAGCAGTTTGTAAGAAGATTGGCCTCGTGTATCATTTTTAATGTTTTTCTTGACAAACCTCGGAGAGTATAAATTACTTTTTTGCGATTCTCTTGTATAAAGATAACGTGGTTTGCTCCAACTTGATCTTCAAAGTTTTAATGAGGGTGTTTTTACATCCAAGTTTCAACTCTCGACATAAAAACTCGCCTGCCTCCGTAACCTTGGTTACGTTTTATGGGATAGAATGTGCGCACACGTTTGAGAATGTTTAAAAGTCCATAAGTCTAGTCTCCTCATATTTAAAACTCCTGATTACAAAACAAAAAATGTAAAATTTTTACTTTGAAATAAAGCTCACTAACTCTAATTTACGTGCGTTTCAAATAAAATTCAAAACAATATGCAGCCGATGATGTCTCTAGTGGTTTAGTGGATTTTAATATCGGTTGTTTTTTAAGTTTAAAGTTTTTCTTTCGTTGCTTTGTTCGAGGCATTTTTTATCAATATCGATTAATGGATGAACCAATTACCGATAAATAAGTAGAAACTATAAAATTTACCAGTTTGTTTTCGTCACGCCGTGATCAGCAAGAAGTTGAAATCACAGAGTCGTCATAGCATCCTTGGTATGCTTACGCCAAGGAGTCTACGCATGAATGGTTTTACCTCAAATCATGAAAAATCAAGAATATTCTTCCCGCGCAAAAATATCGCTTCACTATAATTTAAGAGCACCTTAAAAGGTCTTTACTTATCTCTTACGTGGTGAGCAGAACTCCCAAGTACTTTGATGACTACAACTTTCACCTAACTTCATTCCTTCCTGAGAACTTTTCAAAATTCTATTTTATCTCCATCAAAAGTTGAAACCGTGCAGTAGCTCTCCTTTTATTTTGTTTCTCCATCAAGTCGAGCAGCTGGCGGCGTGCAGACCGAAAGAAAATCAAAGAAATATCGAATTAGATTATTCCGAAAGCTGTGAGCATTATATTTATAACGATGCAACTTCTTTTCCTCAAAGCACTCTCTCACAATCACCCACCCGAGAGCTGAACTTGATAAATCCCTAAAAATCAGCGCTTGCCGTAGGGCTGCGAGACGACAATGACGACATAAAGACTTTTTCGCAGCCACGCTTAAGCCCGCTGATTCTCCGCCCCCGCATGGATGCCAACTTCCAATCCAAATCTGGCATTCTTCCTTGTACAAGGTGTTCTGCAAGGGCTCTGTACAATATTTCATAATATTGAAATGATTGCCGGGAATCTGAATGTTACCTATGCGTATGCTGCCATGCCAAAGAAGAACGTAGTATTATCTCTTGGATTTTATGCGAATCTTTCTCCGCTTAAACGTACATTTTCTGTTAAGGATGCGAGAATTTTTGGCGCGAATACGTAGTATATTGGCGCGTATACGTAGTATACCGCCTTTGCGATCGTTTCGACCCCCTACTCGATACAATAACCGAGTCCCTTAGCTCCTTACCGGAAAATGACTGCCGCGAACTTCTGAAACGGAAGAACGTATATATATTCCAAGGTTGTAAAATATACTATTACAATCCTATTTTTTACACGACAATGACAAGGCAATTTCTCTCCATATTTGTTTTGCTTTCCAACGACAATGCAAGAAAACTCCTTCGCAAATTTTCAATTCAAATGTCCAATGGTTTCCGAGTGAAAATAACAACGTGAAAAGAAACTTGGTAACTTAGAAATGTAGTTACGCCCTTTCGTCTGAAAAAAAAAAAACGAATGGCCGCACACATTATTGAATAAAGATTTGCAACCGTTACAACCTTCTCCAAGGAAGCACGTCTTAAACATTAAATTCTACGAGCACCCTAAGAATCAGTTGTTTCCAAAAGGGAACAGGTCCATTCTTCGATGAGCCTTGGTTAGCATGTCCTCTTATGGAAGCCAAGGCTCACGCAAAAATGGACTTGTCCCCTTTTTGAAAACAACTGATTCACGACACTCGATTCATGAGCCGTGATTTCGAGGGAAACTTCTCGGACACACTGTTTTCGACACGCTGCCGAGTTTTCCGCGGAAATCCGGCTTTGCTATCGCGCGCTCGAAGTTGCAATATCCTATCGCTGGAGCCGGCTCAAAGGAGAGGGATCAAGAAAAATACCCCGAAGACCTGTCTGCTCTATCTTATTATCTGACGATGTTTCCGTTCTTGACGGAATAAAAAGGATCTGCGACGGCGGGAAAACGGGGAACGGGGGGGGGGGGGNGGGGGGGGGGAGGAGGAGGAGGAGGAGGTCGCACATCAATAGCTGACATGGATTGCGAACGCTTACGCTCGCCACCCCCGTGGAGTTTCAATTTTCCCCGCACAACCGCACCCCTGCCAAATTTACCCATGTCCCGCTGCTAGAGTTTCAACCCCCAATTTTATCGACTCTGCATGGGGCTGTATGCCGCAGGCTATTCTGCCGTGCTAAGGAAGAACGCCGTATGAACATCCCAGAGTTGCCAAATTTCCCTCAATTAAATTTTTATTAGTGAGGAAAGTTATGAATATTTTTCCTTGACATTTTCAGGAACTTCAGGTGAAATTGTGAGCAAAATTATCTGAGAAATTGGTAGACAAATTTTCATGAAATTTCCAGAAAATTAGTGATTTGCCTGGGGAAATTTGGCAACGGCTAAAGGTTCATACGGCGTTTTTCCTTAGCATGGCAGTACTGATCTAATGCCGAGGCTAATAGTCAAATTTCAAAGACCTACTGCCAAATCGCAGTTATGTCCTAAAACAATCCCAGTAAATTTTTGGGAATGCTACGTTTACTCTCTTTATCTCTTTCTGTCTCAGCATGTCTTCAGTCGTCTACTTTTAAATTCTTCCTTTCTCCTCTTTCTTCCCTATCTTCTCTCTCTTCTTTTTCTTCCTTTTCTACCCTCTTTTTCATCTCGAGGGGGCCATTTTACCGGGCATTCCCTCTCCTTTTATCTGCCACTGCATGTAAGTCGGGGGAGACCTCTCTTTAAAAAATTGAAACTTAAAACTTTCTTTAAAAAAATTTGAGGCGTTCCTTGACGCTCATCGTGCGGGAATCGAAGAGGAAAGGGCCCCATATCAACTTAACTATGAGCCTACGACAAACTAAGGAGAAGCCTGTGGTCTGTTGAGTGGAAAGGGCGAGAGGGGAACCAATTTTGTGACACGGGCCCCGTGTGACCTTGTTCTTAACGTGTATTACAATAGAACGCATTTATGCTAAAAGGAACTATAAGCATAGGATTTGCATGTAACATAGTTCCTTTTAGCATAAATACGTCCAATTTGCCCAATGATTTGTGTAAAATTTGTTGCGAGCGAATGTAACTTCATCTTTTGCAACAGTGTCCATTGATGTTCATGAGAATCCTCCTGAGTATTTCCCTTATCCCATTTGGTGCTCTCGAAACTTTTACCTTTAGTTGTTAAGACACAGAGTGTTCCGCCTCATAATCTCTTTCAATTGGACGTATTTCTGTCAAACGGAACTAGAGGCAGGTGGAAAAGAACGGACGTGCTCGTTAATCGAGGGCCGTAAGAATGAATGGGAATTATAAAGCGTCAGTGACGTCAGCGGTAAAGAAGTTGTATCCGTTGTCGCTCTTGGTCGGCGTTAAACTCATGACCCTTGTCTACAACGCTCTTTTCCCACGCTCACGGCTCATGAGTGCCGCAGTCAGTTGGCACTTAGTTCCGGTTGACAGAATGTAGAATCCCACGTCTCCATTTTTCCAAAGGGAATCACGCCCACTTTAACATTGTTTCTTATTCACCTTTCTTTCTAGAGAACACCACAATTTTCCCACACGTGTGTAGTTCCGTTTGGCAGAAATACGTCCAGATAAAAAACGATGACTTCGCAAGTTTGAATATTAGGGCCAGACACAGTACTGCCAGCGCGATACGCGTACTCGTGCCTACAAGACTGCATAGATACTTCACGCATTGCACATACGCACCGTGATTTACGTGCAACGCGTGAAGTATCCTCCGTGGTGTACGCGCAATGCATGAAGTATCCTTGCAGTCTTGTAGGCGCTAATATGGATTCCGTGCTGGCCGCACTGTGCTTGGTTCTAATATTCGAACTCGCGGATGCAACGTTTTTGAACTCATTATTTTGAAATTTGTCTGCACTCTGCATGGTACTATTCTCGGGTCCTACAATGTCGGTAGACGCCCAAATACTATTCTAATTCTACGGTCTTGAACTGTAACTTCAAATTACCAAAATTATTCGTCGGACAGCTCTCCACAACTGACGGACACCATTTCGCAAGCCAAACAACGCGCAATATTCCCTTCCCTCTTAGTTGTCAACATTTGCTTGCAAGTTAGAGGGCAGAATAAGTTAATTTGTTTTTTTTTTTTTTTTTTTTTTTTTTTTTTTTTTTTAATTCCACATCATTGACTATGTCTATGATACAATTGTGCTAGCCTAAAAATCAATATGCATGATGTATTTTTGGCAGGAATGCTGTTAAGATTTCAATCCTAGAATTTGATAAAAAATACAGCAGGAATAAATAAATTATTTACAAAGTTTCAAACTTAAACCTCCTTTCTCTAGCTAAATTTGAATTAAATTTTTATACGTTTGTTGTGGTGAAACTAGAAATACATCTTGATTGCTCGATTGCTGATTAAATGAACGAAAAAACACCATGGCATAAGATTTTCACGGAATACCTACTCTTCGGAAAAAATTAATGAAAAATAATGAAAGTTTTTAAAAAAGGAAGGTTTTTCACTCGAAATGCACGTCTGATAGGAATTTAGCAATGCTGCAAATCGAGTAACGTATTTTCTAAGTCTCATCATCGACGTGTAGGAAGTCACAAGATAAAAATGTAAGTTCGAAAGTTCTATAAAATTAGGAGTATTCTTAGGGGCGTATTGAGAAGAGCTGAGAGTCCGAAAAAATGTGGCAGTGATGATAATATTAGTTCTCTTCAGAGCTAGTAAACAACGCGGCAAATGTGTTTGAATGAAATTTTACGCGCTCGAGTTGACAAAAGTGTAATGACAGAAACATTAGACGAAAGTTACTTAGCTGAGAAAACATCAAGTTTTTGTTGACTTTGCGAAGAAGCTGGACCGGAAAAACTCGAAGTAGGATCCTTCACGTAATTCGACGAAATTCGGTACACAAGTAGCAAAAACTAAACTTCTGAAGATCAATAAATGCATGCATTCAAAGGCTGCCGCAAAATTCCAGATCTACTCAAAACTTAACTCTGGTCATTATTATGTCTATGGCTACAGTCGAAAAGTGCAAACCAATACACGGAAAAAATAGATTGCTGATTTCGCAATTAAATTGTTAAATAATATGTCCGGCATGTTTCAAATGTACATTTTACGATAGTGGAAAGCTAGTTTAACCAGGGGGGCTGTTAAATTAGCATTTGCTATTGTAAAATCTACATCGGAATATGTCAGACACTTTTTTTGACTACAAAATTGTTAAATCAGTCATTTCATTTTTTTTTAACTTAAAACCCGCCTATGTTTTACAAGGAGAGTACAACTTTCCTGGTAATTTCATCGTCAATAATTTTGACTGAGTAAAAAAATTTACAGAGACTCTGAAGGAAAACTGTCGATTTGCTCCTTTTTTAAAATAAATGAATTAATCAATTAAAATTACGGCGATGCGGCCCCTGAGAGTTTCGTAGTCGAACCCCTCCAAGCGCTTCGCGACTCCGGTGATATGCATTACGCGTTACTATAATAATTTGGAATACATTTTGCAATTTGGAACTATAAATTCTAGCATGGTTTAAAAGCAACGTATGTACCATTAGTTTTCCTGTAGGCATACGTGTTTTTGCAGATGTGCTAGAAGTTATGGTTCCGCATTGCAAAATGTAGTCCATAGTATAGATGAGTTGAGATTAATGAAGTCAAAAGCGGAGTCGCGCACATTTTGACTATAATCATTGATATTCAATTTTTCATACTCAAAACCCTCTCATTACGCTTACCTGGTTTTTGAATTTCTTATCTTCGTGTATTCGCAGTCCTAACCTATTAACTTCCGTATTATTAGTTTTATACCTATCTTAAAATTTTAATAAAATAAAAGTAACAATTAATAAATTATGAAAAATATACTCTTTACTACATTAAACTTAATGAAGTCATTACTAAATCACTTAGGTGCGAACAGTTATTGAAAAAATCCAAAGAATAATGCTCAATCTTAGGTTCAGTAGATTTCATTGGTAATATTTATAATACACGACTTCTTGGTATGAGTTTTCAAAAAATGTAATACAGGCAGACCTGACACTTGTTTAAAAGCGTCCCATTAATACACGAAAACAAAATGAAATTGCTGATGTAACAATGCTGTAGTTAAAAAAAGTGTCTAACATGCTTCAATGTAGACTTTACAGTAGAAAAATGTTAATTTATTCATTATTATTATTAACCTAACCACCCTAGTGGTTAAATTAGCTTTCCACTATTGTAAAAATGTACACTTGAAACATGTTGGCGTATTCGTTAACAATTTAACCCCTTCTTGCATACCGTTGCATGAAAGCAACAAATTGTTTATTTCTATGCTGGAGTATTAAATTGAATCAAATCAAGAAATGATTTTGGGTATAAGTCTGATTTCGTAACTTGGAAAAAAAAAAATAATACAAAAATTGACCCCAACTGACTCCATGGTCGAAAAAATACTGCACAGTATAGATTTTCTCTCCAAAATCAACGATTACCTCATGCAAGAAAGGGTTAATCGTCAAATTAATCGATTTTTCCCGTGTGCCACGCAGAAGATGTGCGTATCGCTAACCGAAAAGTCACGTTATTTCCGGGTGTAACTTTTGGTCGGCGATAGACTCAGCCTCGCCACTGTGTGCACTATTAGTCGAAGCCCTTATTGTTTCCGCGCTCTCGAAACTTGGGCGCATGTTTATGTGTTTTCTTGCGCGCCAACTTCGAGTCTTTCGCCAAAATTGGCCTCCGACGGGATCGCAGAGTGCAACCGTCGAGGAGGGTGAAGGGGGAAGGGGGGGTTGACAACGAGAAGGCATAACCGCCGCCGTAATGTTATTCATTCAACACATACACACCCTCACACACCAAACACACGAGTGTTCCACCACTTTCCGCGCTTACTTGAGGGCCATTTTCGACTTGCGGGGCATTACGGGTCTAACGAGCACGTGAGGGGCTGTAAACGCCACCACATTTTGTTTTTCACCACCGGGCGAGTCGGGCCGGGCCGCGCCGGGGGAGAGGGGGGGAGGTTTACGGAAACGGGAGCTTTTGTTGGCGTATCAGCTCTTGTTTTAAGTCACTCGTTACGTGGCTAAGAATCCCCTAGTGGTAGAGTCGATTTGTGCAGCTCTAAGAGAAAAATTATATAAAAATGAATATACATCCAATGGCGATTATTATTTACAATCACCTGATTGCTCAAGACAATCAGCTGCTGCATCACGGTGGGGTATATTTTGCGCCACACCGTATAGCACTGCCGTGCTAAGGAAGAACGCTGTATGAACATTTGAGAGTTGTCAAATTTCCTTCAATAAAATGTTTCTTTTTTCGGAAAATTATCTATATTTTTCCTTGAAATTTTTAGAGTTTTTAGATCAAATTACGAGCAAAATTATCTGAGAAATTGGAAGAGAAATACACACAACTTTTTCAGAAAATTACAGATTTGTCAAAGAAAATTTGGCGACGCCTGGCGGCTCATTCGACGTTTTTCCTTAGCACCGAAGAGCAGCATACTGGGGGGCTGTGCCCTTGGTTGCTACGCGGTCCAACTCTCGAAATTTCTATCTGGAAGTTGTGATGGCAAAAATTTGTATGTAAAATATCACCCGACTTTCCGAACTTTCTACGAGTGCAATTCTTTATTGTGCAGTACAATATTGCAATACAGATTTAGATGGGAAATGAATTATTCGTAGTAATATCCGTAAGATGGCCAATAAACAAGGCACCATGTAAACAAGTTAAGGATTTTACAGTTTGTCTTTTATTGACTCCATTACGTGAAAAAAGTAACAAATGTGGAACTTAAATCGCTTACTTCGCGGAAGATCGATTTTGTACCCACATAAGCACCATCAAAGTATTTTAATGCGATTTTTGTTTTTACCCACTTCCAAACAGTCAATGATGGTTGTCTATGTGCAATGAAGTTGGCGAAACTCCCATTGACTTCTAACTATCAAACAGGTACAAGTCAAAGAGCTGCATGACTCCTATTTAACAACCAGTCGCGATACTTCAAGATTGTGAATCACGTAACGTAACTGTGTGATACCGTTTATCTTAAAGTAGAACACCCATTGAAGTGCATGGCGGTAGTTAACTGCCGTATGTGACAAATGTGTCGACCGACTCCCGTTGACAAATTTATCGGCACGCTGTTGAACAGTCGACCAACTACTCCCAGTTCGCCTTGGAATTTCTCAGATTCAGAATCTTTCAGTTTTCCGTCTTAGAAAACCATTTGGGCGGGGTCAAACCGAGAGTTAATTTGACCTAGAGGCTCACTGCATCACCGTAAAGCACCTAACTTTCCATCCACCCTCAAACAATGAGAAAACTTTCAACATACAATGATAAAAAATATTGGTAGAATTTACCATTCCTTCTCGCTTTATTTCTCACACCGTGAAGGAATGGTAAATTCTACCGATCTTCAAGTCGATTCTGCCAGAGGAATGGTTACCTGTGCTAGTATATAGTAACGTTTACCTTTCTTCTGGCAGAATTGACTCTGAATTGACGCTGTTTGAAATACAGCGTGAAGGAATGGTAAATTCTGCCTATCTTTTTTTTCAGTGTATTTTTCACGATACTTCACGATTTAGCATTTGCCGAAACTTTAGCAAACATTTTTCAAAACGCCCCCCTTCCCCTTTCAAAAAGTACATGTTATGGCGGAAAAGTGCGCATCGTGTTTTGGCGACACAACCCGCGAACGGCCGGTCAGTCCTTCGTTCTTCTAACGGGAAGGCAATCTAAATTTTCTGGCAAGCCCTGAAAATCATGGAACTATACGGACAACAAGTCTCATATCAAAATGCAATTACGCTTTTACGAGTTTGCAGGGACCGAAAACCACCCCACTGATTGCACCCATTCATGGGGACCGCAGGCCTCTGTTCATAAATGGAACGACCGCCAAGAGCCATATTTGGACGTATTTCTGCCAAACAGAACGATGTGCATTAAGACATGAGCCCTGATACCCATAAAAATATGTGCATAGCAAGGCTCACGTCATAATTCACATGGTTCCGTTTGATAGAAATACGTCCATTCGTTTTCCTCTAGAGTATAAATTTCGTCCATTTTCAAACTGCACACACTTCTTAATTTGTGGTATCTATTTACTTTATAATTTAATGATTGGAGACCTACGTTGACTACTACTATCGTCTACTATCGTACTACTTTTATCGTCTAAAAATTACGTTCAAATATTAATATCCTATTTTTGACCGGCATATGAGCAGCGTGGTGATCGACTTGTTTAAAAGACAACCCTCGGTCTGTTAATTTACTCGGTAAACTGCTAACCCCTAAATACTTATATGGACGCATCTCTGCTAACGTATTTCTGCTAACTTATTTCTGCCATACTACATAATATCATTGCAGTCACGTCATGAATCAGTTGGACGTGTATCTGTGCGGCCATCAGCGCGGGACCCATCGGAGCGCCTACAAGACTGCAAGGATACTTCATGCGTTGCGCGTACACCACGGAGGATACTTCACGCGTTGCACGTACATCACGGTGCGTATGTGCAATGCGTGAAGTATCTATGCATTCTAGTATATAGGCACCACTACGCGTTTCGCGCTGGCAGTACTGTGTTTGGCTCGGATATTCGAACTCGCAAAGTCATAGTTTTTCAACTGGACGTATTTCTGCCAAACGGAACTATAGAAGAGGGGGAAAGATGGGGTGTGCTCTAGAAAGCCGCATATGCAACAATGTAAAAGTCGGCGTGATTCCCTTCGGAGAAATGGAAAAACGGGATTTTACATTCCACCAAACGGAATTATATGTGCCAACTGAATGCGGCACTCATGAGCCGCGGGCATGGTAAAAGAGCGTATGGACAGGGCAATTTTCGGCAGACCCGGCAACATGCTTTGCCGGATCATCGAGCGTCGGCTCTGACGTCACTGGCGCTTTATAATTCCCATTCATTCTTACGGCTCTCGAATAACAAGCACACCCCTTCTTTCACACCTGTCTCCTGTCCTGTCCTCTGGTTCCGTTTAGAAAAGGTGCGCCCATGTGAAGCCGTCATTCGGTGACGATGCATCTAGCTACCCTGAACAAAGTTTTATGTCGCTTGAAGTAAACATTCATACAGCTGAGCTGATTTGGCTGGTGCGGAGGTTGTGGAGGTACAATTTATTCGCCATCGCCACTTATTGCTAGACTGTCTGTTGCTAGTGGAAGGGTCCACTCAAGTTTTCCGCCCAGGAAACCACTTACTCGGGATCTTCATAGAAACTACTAGTTTTCTGGTGCAGCGAGCTGATTCTTGAAATACATGGAAAAAGCGATAAAAAGAGAAGACATAGGAAGTATGGAGCAATACTATTGGTTGAAATGGGTGGTTTTTATAGACTAACTACAATTATGGTCTCCCTTGGCTTGCCGTTAGTTAGTCTATTACCTACCTCCTACCTCCATTGCAACCCACCGCACACACTCTTAGGCTCCTTCCATATCTCTTTTGTCTTTTTTGTCTATAGCTACGTCTTTCAATTTAAACAATCAGCCCGCAGATCCGTAATTTCACGAACTAGACATACACGGGAAAATATTGCTGAATAACATCCCTGAGGTTAAAAATCTGCGTGACAAGAAATACGTGTCAAAATGTTGACATGAACACTACGGTTGTTAATTCAATGTCGTTAGGATGTTACTTCAACGGCCAGAGTGCCCATTACAACATTCGAGAGTTGTTGAGCAGATTTTTAACATACGGGATGTTACTTCAGCAATTTTTTTTTCCCCTGTAGTATAGTTCCTCATTGCATAATATAGTCCAGTTGGGATGCGATACGCAGCCCCTGAAAACTCGTTGGAATTTGACAGAAAATGAAATTTCATTTTGCATAAACGCAACTCGCACGTGATCGGGTCCCGAGAATTCCAAACGCGCGGAAGAGCTACATCGAAGCGCACTCAGTTTTGCGAGCGATCACAACGCAATAGGATGTCAAAACGTATCCTAACTGCGTAAATTATGAGGCTATTGTCACCCGTTCAGGGAACGGGTTCGGAGCTTTGACACGTTTGAGTTGCGATCAATTCACTGCTTCCAACTTGTTTACGCTTTCGGCAGCGACGGGTCGTTCGGAACGCCCAACGTCGTTACAACGGGGCATTTGTAAGTTTGGCAACAATGCGGAATGAACTTATGCCCGCAACAGGCTCATTATAGTCGGTGGTGTGAAACCGGCGCACAGTGGATCCAGTTACTGGAAGAGGTCGGCCATGATTTAAAACCTTTAAAAGCGTGTATCTTCATCGATATGAAATGTTGATGTTTTAAGAGTGGTTCCATTGGTTTTATCGTAAAATTTTCTACTGGAAGCACCCCTACAAATTTGAAATTTGACCAAATAAACATAAAAATTTTCAGTTGTAGGAAAAAAAGCAATGTCTGACTTCTCCCCTTGACTCGATCCATTGTGCGGCGTTGGTCGTTCGGGAAGAATTTCTCGGATTTTCCGGGCAAATTCGACGAATTTCGAGAGTTAGTCGGGAAAGTGTGGATGCGGCGTGCAGTGGGAGGCGTGATCAGGGATATACAAAAGAATATTTCACGGAATGAAATCCAATTTTGCTCAAATGTGAAATCTCAACGAGTTTACAAGGGCTGTGTGAGCAACCCGCAACAATTATTCGAGAAGTCGATAAGAAATTTCAAATTTTTACTCGTCATATTTTTATTTTTCAAAATAAACGTTTTTCAGTATCTATGTGTTGCATGGCGCACTGAGTTCATTTCAGAAGTTTTAGAGGAATTTATTTAGTCCATTTTCATGAAATTTTGTATTAATGGGTGTGTCCCCTGCTATACCGCACTCCACCTCCGTGAAGTCGTGTGAGTTGTGATTTTGAAAGCCGCATTTCGAAATGGATTATTGTCATGGGAACGGAGTTCCCCATGATATTAGAATCGTTCCGTTGCTTTCGCTATTGGATTCCCTATACCTCTGCGACCTTGAGCGTTTCGCCCAGTCTCCGATTTTTGGTTGATTTTCCGATGTATCAAAAACCGTTGTATTTTTTAGCCAATCATGTCTCTACGTCAAGTTGTGTTGATTGCTAAAATTCGCTTTCAGCGAGTTTTTTTCCACCTTGAGATGTCGTGTCTGACTGGTAAATCTGCGCAGAACCACGAAGTTCCGTTTTTAGGCAAATTCTTTTTTTTGGGAGGTTCTGATTGGTTATTTTTCGCCATCAGTTTTCTGTTCGTTGGTGCAAAAGATCGCCTACCTCGGTGTTCTTGAGAAGCCGCCATTATCCCACCTCAAATTTGAAAAATAGAAGTAAAGAAATAATAACCATCGTACAAGGTGGAAAATTGTTCTGGAGGACTCGTTACGGATAAAGAAGTCAAAATCAGAGCTCGATTGATTGATTTAATTCATGGATACGCAAATATTGCCTTAGCTCAACTGCCGCGATCGGAATGCATGGTGAGATGAACCCTGAAAGACATGAAAACAGTGAGAACCATGGCTCCTACAGCATTGCGCTTCATATGCGCTTCATATTTCAAAAGCAGTCAAGGTCTCTTGTGATAAGTCCCGCCCATTGCCCGAGTCTTTTAAATGCTATTTTTACTCTCGCCCCCGTGGATCCGTTATAACCTAGTTGACTAAACCGCCTCGTATTTTTGATTAGGTGCGGGCACCCGGCGATCGGGAGTTCGATACCCGACGGTGGGAACTACTTTTTAATGGTTGTATTGAATGTTTTAGACTAATCATCAAAAAATAATTAATAGTAGATGATAAATGTACGAACATTTTCTCGTGAGTTAATATGTTAAACAAAAATACTGGAATATACCTTCTTCATATAATCAGCCACATGTTCCCCCAAATTAATGACGTTATTTTCTTTTTTCAATAAAGTTAATTTGCATTCAACGTTCGTAAGTTAAGCAAAAAGTACCTATTGATACAAATAGAAAGACATGAAAATAGTATGTCTAACATTTCAGTTGTTTTTTTTTTATTTATTTTTTGTTTTTTTGTTTTTTCAATAAAACAAATTGACTGGGACTAGAATCATTGTGTCTCTGAAGACAAAAGCTAAGTTTTTTGATACAGAAATACTAATATATTCATCCTTCATATAATCAGGGAGATGTTGACCCAAATATTGATGTATATTTTCTCTGTTCGCCCAAATTAATGATGGTATTTTCTTTTTTCAATAAAATTAATTTACATTCCACGTTCTTAAAGCAATATTTTCTCCAAAATTCAGCAAAAAATAACAATTTATACCTACGCAAAAAGTAAATAAATAAATAAAGCAATGACATGAAAGTAGTATAGGTAGTACACATCTAACATTTCGGTTACATCTATTTGAATGAAAAAAATGGCAACTTAGGAAGCACATAGGTCACTTATCGACGGTGAAACTACCAAACCACGTATCTCGGTTTGCGACGTCGCAGACTTCCTGTCATACTTTATTTTTTAAATGAAAAGCTACTTAACGTCCAGTCTTGAAAATTTCCGTGATTTTTCCTCTTCGTGCGGAGAAAATTCTGTGAAAATTTCAAGGAATGATATTGATTTGGTCTACTCCAAAAAAATAAAATGTGAGCGGAGATTTTTAAACACCGCAAACGAGATACGTGGTTTGGTAGTTTCACCGTCGTTATGATGCGTATTCGGGCATATGCGTAGAGTAAAAATATCATACTTTACGCCGAAAAAACGAAACTGAAAGTTAAATGCGTTAACTTCCAAAAACCATACATAATCCAACGAAAATAAATAATTGGTAAATAACAGCTTTCTTGTATGCAAAGAAAAAAAATTAAAAATGTTAAAAAAGAGATGTCGACACAAAATTACATAGCCCCTTCAATTCTGAAGATACTACAAACGAACTGTACCTTAAAATTTTCATATCCCAGAAGCAAAAGTTCCCATGACGAATATTGCTATCGCTAGCGATTGCAAAAACCAACTTGTTTTGACTTTCTGTTCATGTAATTTCCATGGATGAAATATTTAGCCTTTATTTTCCAATAGCCCTCATTTTACGTGAATATGTTGGGGAAAAAAAAAGAACATTTGACGACCAACCCTAAAAATTCCAAGGCGGTTCAAATTACCCAACCTTCTCGTGTAGAAGAGTTACATATGGAGGGGGGGGGGAGCGCCATTGTTTCACCGAAAATTTTACAATTTTAAAAGAAAAAGAGTATTCCTTACCTTTAAAAACACAGAAATAAAATATAAAATACTTCATAAACCATTATAATCAATGAATCTAAAGCGGGTCAATTTGACCTAACTGGGGACTTCGCGTATCGCATATGCCTTTGGCTTCAAAGGGTTCAACGAAGAACTTATAAGTTCGTGATAAAGATAAAGAATAAGCGTTCACCGTACAGCTATGAAACGATTGTCCTTTAAAATATGAAAAGCGATTAAGCTTGGAGTGTATGTAATTAACAACTGGGTGTACCCAGTATCGAGCTGACCCAACCTTCTCCTCTACTGCCGTGCTAAGTAAAAACGCCGTGTGAGCATTCGATAGTTGCCAAATTTTCTCTCAGAAAATGGTAATTTTGGAAAAAAAGGTATGAATATTTTTCCTTAGCCTTTTTAGATCAAATTACGAACGGAAGCCTCTGAAAAATTGGGAGAGAAATATTTGTAAAATTTCCTAAAAATTCATGATTTTTCGAAAGAAATTTGGCAACGCCTGATGGTTCATACGGTGTTCTTCCTTAGCACAGCAGTCTCGAAGAGTTACATATGATGGTGGGAGAAAAAGCGCCAGTATATTTGACTGGACAAAATTTTGATGCGATGGGTTTTATTTGTTGCAGGTTTTTTGAAAACGGGAGCAAAAGGGAGTGCTCAGGGTAATTTCGGGCTCCTGGATTTGATCGCGGGTCTGCATTGGTTGAGGGAGAACCTCCCCGCGTTCGGCGGCGACCCCAACCGGATCGTTCTCCTCGGCCACGACACCGGAGCCGCCCTCGCCAACTTCATCGCTGTCTCTCCCGTCGCCAAAGGTGAGTTTTCACGGCACCCGCCAATTACTAGACAAGCTACGAAATTAAGCATTCTTATACATGTTTCTTGACCATAATTTAATGTAGAACACGAATCATGCAACGAAAATGACTAAGGTGGACTGCCAACCAAGATATTTAGTGTCGATTGAGCACAGGCGAGAATTTCATGAGCGCCGCCGCCCGCGGCGCACTATGGTCCAAAACTCAAGAATGCACTGAAAAAAAATCTCGGTGTATTTACTAAGAAAAGGGTAAAATTACCAAGAATTCAGGGTTCTATTTGATCCCAGTTTTTTCTTGGTAAAATTACCATTTATGGAATTGGTAATTTTACCAAGAAATCTCGGTAATGAACTTTCTGCAACGCCGCAATAATGGCAAAGTTACCGGGAATTGATTACCAATAAAAGTGGTTTTCTTACCTAAAAAACACAGTAAAAATACCGGTTTTTAGGTAGGCTTACCAGTCTGTCTCGATAAAAGTACCAATAATTGGTAAAAAAATGAGATGGTAAAGGTACCAACAGACCTTGGTAAAAACGCCGAGAACTTTTTTTCAGTGTGGGAGGAAATAAGTCGGATAATGACTGAAAGATCACGAAAGTTTTGTAACTGATGTTTTTTGAGTCATTGATTTCGAATTTGATGTCAAATTGCCTACTTTTAAACGCCCTGAACCATTAATTGTGGGCAAGTTTACAGTATGCCGCGGCGCTGCGTGCTGCTAGCTCAAAACGCGCACTGACGCCTACAAACCTAATGGGATACTTCAAGCATTGCGCAATGCCTGAAGTGTCCCCTTAGGTTTGTAGGCACCGGTGAGCCTTCCGCACTGGCAGCACGCCGCTCCACTATATGTGTGGCTCTAATATTTAAACTAACGGAGTCGGCGTTACGAAACATTTGAATGTCCCGCTCACGAGAGAAACCTAGGTCCAATACGCACCACCACGGAGGATAAAGTCGCAAGACAGTCATTTCCTCGAAGGATAATATCTAAGATGATGTTTGACGTATAAACTTGGCCTTTGGACAGGACTTTTTGTTTCTTGCTGCTTCGTATTGTGTCAAATCCCAATCCTGCATCACGTGTGGTTTACTCATAAATTTCTCAATGACATAAAAAGTTCATGGAAACTGCGACTTTGATTATAATGCTTCAGCGAAACTATTTCTTTTCCTATAGTCGTCCGTGTATTTTATGCAATAAAATGAAGGCGCAGTGACTTGTCCTGCGTATCAAGCAGGTTTCCAATCATTTCTTCATACTCTTCAAATCATTTGCTGTCGCATTTCTTTGAAACCTTGCACAGTGATGGTGAAACATTTACCCAATCGATTTCGAGAAAGTACACATTAATACTTTTTACAACCAGGAGATATAGTAAAGAATGATTTATGTAAAAATTGAAAAGTAGAATGAAGTTTTTTCATCTGTTATTCCGTTTGAAACAAGAGCAGAAAATTAAGGATGGAAAAAAGTAAATGAATTCCACCATTATTTGAAGATCAATTCGTAATTCATAGATTTATGGGAAATCCAAAATTTGTGTAAAATTATAGCCAGCAATTATATATTTTCAATAATATTTATCATACTGACTCGAGGAGGGCAAATCGGGCGGATGTTGTTTAACGAACTATTCAGTATATATAAATCAACCAAATAGCTCCAAAAATTCGAGAAGTGACAGCTGCATTGGTGCTGCGGTTTTTTTACCATAAACATGCGTTAATTTACCATTCCTTAAATATTACATTTGAATAATTTTTATTTGATAACCGCTCGAGAACAAACGCACCGTGTAATTGTCTGTAAAACTACTTAAAGCGTATTGAGCGCTATAGACGGCACCAATATATTTCCTGTATGATTAAAAATCACGGAGCATAAGATGGTCCAAAAACTAAGGATTAAATGACAGGATCAGATGGTAAATTTCATAAAGTCACAAAATTTATACTCCAAAGGTGATTTTAATGTTGGGGGGAAAAATGTGCCCCAAGGTTTTTTTGTATGTACGTGTGGCGTGTATTCGCTTCGATAGGGCAAAGCACAGTTTACATGAATGCAGCAGAAATAGGTACTAACTTGAGTTGTGTGATTTCAAAATTTATTTTTTAGTATTTAAAGAAACAAGCACTACGGAAAAATAATATAAAAAGAGTTGAAAAGTTTTTTTGTAAATATGAGAATATTGAGGATTAATGTGAGGCTGGTTCATGAAACGGCGTACAAGTGTACCAATGTTAAAAATCTCTTTTCTCCGAAAATCTCTTCTTCCCACGCCGTGTGTCTCTTTTCAGCACGACAGTATATTACGAAGGATAGAATTAAACTTTCCAGCCCAAAAAGTAAGATGGAAACGAAACTTTTTATTCGTGAAACTTGGAAAAACACGGAATTGATACTGTCATCGGAATTCCTACCCAGCGAAAAGTATGAGTCCCAAGTGAGTCCTAAGCCTCCTTATGATAGTGAATTGCACCCAACTGGCAACCACTTGAGCTCTGCTCTATATGCTCCGGGATGTTTCTCTTCAACTAACCTCCCTCCCGTCGAGTCAAAGTGGAGAGGGGTTTTTATTGCTCGACAAGCTTTGACATTTATTACGCTCGGATACGATTTAGCATCAGATTCCCCGTGCAACCTTCAAACTCAGCCGCAGGGTAATTTTTCACTGCTGGTAATTACTGAGCTTCCTTAGTCCTTAGGTTGATTCAGAATTGTCAAGTGTCCCCACTTAAGTATGTGCGGTAGACACGCAGGCCACAAATTTATAGACTACAACTTGAATAAGACACGAGCAGACGAAGGGGTCTTGTAACTAGTTAGAACAAATTTGTCAGAACATTTACAACCGCATGAGGGTCAATTTTTTTTTTAGAGGCAACGGAGATGGACTTCTGGCGTGGATCCGCTGGTATTTCCAGAAAGGATCGCGTCAGGAATGAGACGGTACGGGAAATCATGGATGCCAAGCAGACCATCGTGCATGACATTATGACGAAACAACTCATCTGGTATGGTCATGTCCAGAGAATGGCAGGAGACAGGTTGCCGAAGAAGGTCCTTGACTGGGTTCCTCCTGGGAGAAGACGCAGAGGGCGCCCAATGAAAGGTTGGAGGGAAGGGATTGAAGCGGAAATGTTAAGGTGCTCAATCCCCCAAGATTTGTGGTTTGAAAGAGAGCAGTGGAGGTTAGGAGTCGTAGAGCGCGAGGGAGTGCTGTAAAGCGACTTATATGTATGTATGTATGTATGTGAAGTTCTTCCCTATTCAAATAGGTGTGTTTCTCACTGCAAAGAGACCCTCTCAACATATGGTGTAAAATCCCATAAAATCCCAATGAATCCGTAGCAATCGATGACGGGAAGAGTGTCGGTTGTCAATGACCAACCAAAGTGAGAAAGCGGCCGCGGCTGCTCTTTTTAACAATGAAAACAGAACGAGGCGACACGGCGCTCCAAGCAACTATTCGAACTTGCCGGAGCGCGCAGAGTATACTCTCAAAATTGAAGGCGCTTCGGTCCGCTGTCATCGAACAGATTACGCCTTTAAGAACCTTTTCATCAGGCGCCACCTTTGAAACCGGTTGAAAAAGACCTATTGAGGCAAGTTTGAAGCTTTGATGCGCAAATGCATGAATATGTGAAATACTCAGCGATCGACGGGGTTTTAAAGTAAAAATTGTGAATCGTTTTGTAATATGCACACTTCAAAGATAGAGACATTCAAGATTTTAAGCGATCCTCAGAGATGAATTCCCCAGCGCGGGACAATCGGAATTCCCGCTTTTCCAATGGGCTTCTGTCAAAACCAGGGGAATGGGTAAAGAAGGGAATGACATTCTCAGATAACTATAACGACAAAAGTGAAAATAAAGTAAATTAAGGGAATTGATACATGTTTCGATTCGAAGAAGTAAATATTTTCTGGACGTTCCTGTAGATGCTATGCAAAATTTTTCTCGATACAACTTTATATTCCAATGCAAGCCACTTGAGCTGAACACCCCCCCCCCTCAGTCTTGTATTGTTACTCATTAGAGCTCGAAATTCTTTGCTCGGATCGAATTTTTTGGAACTTTTTGGCTTTTTCCCCGGCAAAATGATACAAACCCAGCACCATCATCACCTTGTTTCATACATTTCGGACCATTTCTTAGTGTTCGGCGGTTTAGGTCACATATACTAATCACATAACTTGGTTTGCGACGTCGCAGACTTCCTGTCATTCTTTATTTTTGAAACGAAAAACTACTCAACGACAATAATTCTTTCAAAACTGCCATGATTTTTCTGCTCTGTGTGATGAAAATTCTGCATAAACTCCAAGGAAAAAATTACATGGGTGGTTTCACGATAACTAGAACAGTTTTGTCGCCGTAACAGACAACACGTTTTTCGGTCATTCTTTCAGTACGTAGTAATGATAATCTCTCTACTTTCCAATTTTAATTTATAAATGACCGAAAATGTGCTGTCTGTTACGCTGACTTTTTACCGCGTAACAGACGGCACATTTTCGGAATTGACATAATATTAATTGAGAAATAGAGCAATAAATCATTGGAAAGCGTTACAACACGTAACCATCCGAAGATTAATGCGAAAAAGTTCTAGTGAGTGTCATTTCTACTAAAAATGTGACCGAAAAATGTGTTGTCTGTTACGACAAAACTATTCCAGTTATCGAGAAACCATCCACCTGGAGGCGGAGATTTTCAGACAGATATGTAATTGCGGACTTACGCCGTCGATATACGCACAGTTTGTGGTTCTATGTTTTTGTTTTGAAGAGCCTTGATAAACTTTTTCCGGTTAGCATTAGTCTGAAGGAAAACTCTGTGTGGGATGATTTCAGAGCTGCTGCACCGGGTGATATTGCTGAGCGGGTCGGGTCTGTCACCGTGGGCGCTGCAGCGGGACCCTCTGGCGATCAAGCGGGCGGTGGCCGTCCACACGGGCTGCCACGGGGACCTCGCCGAGGAGGACCTGGCGCCCTGTCTCCGCTCCAAGTCCCTGGCCGCCCTCCTCGACGTCCGACTCAACCAGCCGCGCTTCCTCCCCGGCTTCGCCCCCTTCGTCGACGGCGCCGTCCTCTCCCACCGCCTCGCCGCCGCCGCCACCGCCGCCACCGTCTCCCACAGCACTGCCGGCCTCCTCACCGGCAACAAGGAGGTACGCCCGTTCCACCAAATTTTCTCAAAATCTAATTGCTCAGTTCTGCCGTGCTAAAGCCGCTATCGCACGCTGAATTTAGCAGCTGAATGTGGAAGTCAACACTCAACAGTCATTGGCTAAAATTTCGCAAATTCGAGTTATTTTCATCCAGATGTGTACCACATCTACTCGAATAGTTCAGACAAATCCAACATTAGTCCGATGTTTGCTGAGAATCGTTGCTGAATTTTACGCGCAAAATTCAGGCATCGGGCCGATGACTTCCACATTCAGCTCCCACATTCAGCGTGTGATTGCGACTAATCTAATTGATCAATCTGATCAAATCTGATCAATTAATCTGATCTGATGATCTGATCTGCGGCGTGCGATTGAGGAAAAATCGCCGTATAAGCCTTCAGGCGTTTTCAAATTTCCTCTGGCACATCACTAATTTTCAGGAAAACTTTTGTATGTTCATTTACCAATTTCTCAGATAATTTTGTTTGTGATTGAGGCACTGGGTGCGAAACGGGCACGTCTCGGTTGCAGTGTTTCAGAGTCTCCTCTAATATTTCATTCATTGTAAGGAAAGTGAATGCATCCATTTCACTAAAATTTCTGCTGAATATACCTCATGCTTCTACAAATTTCTATGAAAAGAATTCTGGAAAAATCACCCAGAGAAAGCTTCTCCGAGGGATTTATTAGCAACAGAGATTCTGAAACACCGCAATCGAGAAGTGTCCTTTTCGCATCCACTGCCTCAATTTGATCCAAAACGTCTGAAAATTACAAGGGAAGCTATTCAGAATTTTCCTCAAAAATAAACATTTTATCTACATCAACTGTGTCAGATACTGTAGGAAACTTAAGAGGTGCTTTTAGCTTGTTATGAGTTCCACCCGACATAGGTACGACAAAGCGTCGATAAGACATAGCCGACCAATCACGCTCCGCCTTTTAACCTATGTCATCTATGTCTACCCAACAAACACACAATTTCAAAAATCAGGCTGCTCTTGAGTTATTCATTACCTACACTATCTTTCTTCCTCATTCTATCTTAATCGGCCTCTTAATTGGACGTATTTCTGCCAAACGGAACTGTGTGCATTGAGACATGAGCCGCGAGACCCATAAGAATATATGCAGAACAGGGCTCACGTCATAATGCACATAGTTCCGTTTGATAGAAATACGTCCAATTTTTGGCGACTTATTTGAAATTACGATGGGTTTCAGGTGCCTGGAAACGAGCTGGGCGACTTCCCCGAGCGTGACCTGTTGTTCGGGCTGACCTCGACGGAGTCGTACCTGGACCTGAACGCGCAGGACCTGGAGTTCGGGTTCAACGAGACGCGGCGGGACCGGATCCTGCGGACGTTCGTGCGGAACTCTTACTACTTCCACCTCAACGAGATCTTCTCGACGCTCAAGAACGAGTACACCAACTGGGAGTGCGCCGTCCAGGGCCCGCTCAGCTACCGCGACTCCACCCTCGAGGTCCTCAGCGACGGACACACCGCCGCCCCGCTCATCACCGTCGGCTACCTGCACGCCGCCCGCAAGGGGCGCACCTACTTCCTCCACTTCCAGCATCAGTCTGGAGAGAGAGATTTTCCTCAGGTAACCACACTTCTCTTCTAATCTACCGGATACACCTGCGAGCTAGACGCGCGTCTTGAGCGGCGAGTAGGCCTTCGGCAGTGTTCGGCCATCTCCGTAGCCAATCAGGTTGCACGGAAAAAATTGAATGCTGATTTAGCATTTAAATTGTTAAAAAAAAAAAAGCCCGTCAGGTTTCAAATGCTGATTTTACAATACAAAAATGCTGAGAGAACATTTGAATTTGTTCGTTTTACAGTGGGCGTAGTTAAGTTAGCATTTCTCCAAATGTAAAATCAGCATTTGAAACTTGTCGGACACGTTTTTACAATATAAATGCTAAATCAACATTTACTTTTTTTCCGTGTGCAACTCGCCGCTCGTAACTCGCTCAAAGTAGGATCAGATCCTACTTTTCTTGTCAAGACGCGCGTCTAGCAAGTAGGTGTATCGGGCGCTTTAGTCTACTGCCGCAATCACACGCTGAATTTGGCAGCTGATATGGCAATCAACAGTCAGTGCTCAACAGCTGAAATTTCACTAATTCGAGTTATTTTCATCAAAATGTGTATCAAATCTATTCGAATAGTTCAGACAAATCCGACATTATCCGATGGTCGCTGAGAATCGTTGACATCGGGCCGATGACTTCCACATTCGAGCAACATTCAGCTCCTACATTCAGCGCGTGTGATTGCGGCATCAGAAGTGGTGCCGCTTAGACTCTTTGTTGCTAGATAGTGCTTTAAAATCAGTACTTTTTCTCGTCTGACCCCGTGTAAAATATCCTTTCAATATCGCGGCACAATCTGGCAACCTTGTTTTGGCTCTAGTTATTCCAAATTCATGAAAATGGTAAAATGAGGAGCCAACCGGCTAAAACTAAACCTCTGAATGTCGATGACTACGGTGCAACGTGCCGGAACCGTTTAGAGACACAACCTCGGCATTATGTTGGGGACCTCTTTAACTTGAAAATTTGTTATTTTCGTAAGGCTATGAATCGATGAAGCGATACAATTTAGGGAGCACATACCTAGTTTCCGTAAATTTTTGGCCAGATATTGCCCAAAATTCAGGAAAAAACGAAAAGCGCATAAACCGTCGATTACATTTCTACATATTTTACAAATTTTCCTCATCGTGTACCTATTGAGCATTCCCTAAAAATTGCGGAAAGTAACGTCTATCAGTTTTTCTCTGAAAGCTTAAAATCTAAACAACGGCAAAGATTTTGAAACGGTGCAATCGAGACACGCGTTCTACTTTGGTATTCTGCCGTGCTAAGGAGGAACTCCGTATGAACATTCAAGAGTTGCCAAATTTCCTTTGATAAAATGTTCATTTTTGAAAAAAGTTATGAATAGTTTTCCTTGAAAATTTCAGGAAGTTTAGGTGAAATTGCGAAAAAAAATTATCTGGAAAATAGTAAGGAAAAGATTCATGAGTTCACCAGGAAATTCGTGTTTTATCGAGGGAAATTTGGCAACGCCCAAAGGTTCATACGGCGTTTTCCCTATGCACATCAGCATTACTATTATGAAATCTATAGAATGTTTTCGCTCGCTGGATGATTTAATTTCTTTGGAAGTCACCATTAAAATTCCCACCCAAGAATACGCACTCGGCATTTTACTCGCATTTTACTCTTCCCGTAAATTGAGAAGTTATCACGTTTCGGAATCATTCTGAAGGCGTAAGACGAATAACCTCTCGCACAAGCATGACGACTCGGTTTACTCAACCGGCCCGTCAAGGGCTTATCCCGTTGATTTCAAGCCCTGAATTCTAGGCTCCGAATTAATATTTAATGCGAGTCGAAAACGCAAAGCGGGAGCAGTTCTCAGTTTTTAATTAATGTGAAACGACCGGAAAACACTGCAGCACTAACAGCTTTTGTGTTTTTGGAATGGGCGTCGTTGCCAAGTTGATCGCTAAGAGCCGAGTCTGATCTCTGAAAAACGGTCACAGCCGCCAACAGGTTAGAGAGCTAATATCCGGTATTTTGATTATTGACAGGGACGAAAATGTGTACGAAATATCGTGATTTCTAACACCGATACTCTGAAGTTTTTTCGCTCACAGTTTTATTCTGATGGTCTAAAGAGTGACATGTTGAGAGATCTTTCTAACGAGAATATCTTGCCGGTTTAATGAACAAGATTGGCAAACTGCCGAACTTGACACTAGTTAAAGATTCATTTTTAGGTCGTACTTGGGGACCGTGCAAATATTGACTAACGGGCTTTTTCCGATTTTTTAACCCCCGAAAGTACGAGTATATTTTTTACGAGTGGAAAGTTTATTTTAATTGATCAAATACAAAGAAACACCACTTTTCAACTCTTTCACACTTTTTTTCAAATGTTCACTTGGCTCAACTTAATTCCAGTGAAATTTTGGTGTAAAAGAAAATGTTCTCTGATATTCGATACTTATCGTGTGTAATTGTGAATTATCATCCATTACTGAGACCAGAGGAGAAAAAATTACGGAATGCATCAGAATTTCACTTTTTTCCATCCTCTGACAGTCTGGCACCCGGGAGAAAAGCAGACAGTAACCAGAGCTACGTTCGCGAAACTGACTGAATAACTCTTATCTCAGTGTAAATTTGACGGGAGAGTTCTGATTCTTGCGAAAACCTGACCTCGATGGAGAGGGGAGGGGGAGCCGGGAAGCTGAAAAGAAAAAACACAGAAATGCGCTCAAGATGTTTACTCTCCACAGGGCCCGTCGGAGTACCAGATATAAGTCAAATTTAAGTAATGGTTTTCTGGAGAGGGGTGAAGGGGAGGTGGTGGGAGGGACTCCCAGCCCCGTTGCCACAGTGGGCCCGAGTAACTCGGAAAAACACCGTATAAACCTTCAGGTGTTCCCAAATCTCCTTTGGTAAAATACTCATTATTATAATAAAGTGGTACATATTTTTCTTTCAATTTTTTTAGCAATTTTTTAGCAGTTTATTTTAAATATCTGACAATTTCAAAGAATAATATGCATAACTTTCTTTTCAAATAAATCTTTTTTCCGGGAAATTTGGCAGCATTCGAATGTTCATACGGTATATTTGTTTACTATATGAACGTAAGTCGTCGTATCCCAGAGGAAAAAATGTAACTCCATCATGAAATTTTGAAATTGACTCAAACGATTTAAATTTTGACAAGAATGAGACCATGCAAATTTTATCTGTAATTTTGCTGGTTTTCGTGTTTAGTCAAAAGAAAAACAGTTCAATTTTCAGTTGCTTACTTAGAGATTTTGCGACGCTGAAAAGTGGTTATGTTCTCCCGCGTGGGAGGCGACGAAATCAGCCTCTGGCAGATGAAGTAACTCAGACAAAAGGTGTGTAAATTGTGCCTACCTTATTTGGTGGTAGAATTGAATACCAAAGAACGCCTTAAGTTGAAATTTCCAAACGCGTCTTACCTAAGTCACTTAAAACCTCTTAAAAAAGTTCCTCATAAGCATTGAAATGAAATCACTGTGCTTTAGGCAGTTGTAAGTATTACTCGAATTTGGGTCGGAAGACGCAGTTTTGAGAGGAAGAACTTAAAGCTTTCATCTGAAATTTTTGGGGCTCAAAATTGCTGAACTGTAGTAGTCTCTGGTCTTACATCGGTACAAAAATGGACTAAATTCTTCGTTTCTTGAAATTCTTCTTAGAAAGGCGATATTTTAATATCTTCACCATACTTAAAAGAAAAAATTGGAAAACATGGATATTATGACAATATGCCTCTCGGTGAACGGTAAAAAATGTGAATCAAGAATTGTGTTAATTATTCATCTTAGAACTCCAAAAAATTTAGTCGGCAAATCTGTATCATGATGACTGAGGAATTCGTTTACCTTAAATTCAACTTTCCAATTCTCTGAATTTTTTCCTGTCAGTTTAAATTTTTTAGGTTTCAAGGGTCCTCCGTATACCTGTCACCCTAATAAAACTGATTGTTTTCAAGCGAAAGGAAAATATGTTTGGCTCGAGTTAGCTAGGCATAGGCAACTAAATTAACTGCAGGGCAGATCGCGTAGTATCACGTTAAGTTGGAGGCGCTCAGAGTTGATATCGTGCATTTGAAGTACTCTGCGAATGAGACGTTTGGAGAATTTCCATTTTTATTCACAGAAAATTCAGGTGACCCGCCTTTAACTCTGATATCAGCAAATGGCTCGTCGCGAGCGATTTTATAATGTTTTATAGTATTCTTGTCGTGCACCAAGTAGAAAATGTGTTCTTTCCACGGGCATTTTAAATCCATTTTGAAAACCTCCAAGCATACTGAAATACCGGAGAACTAACTGATTTTGGTTCCTACCTCCAATTTTCGGTCAAAATTTAACAAAATGCAAATTTTAATAGTTTTGTCACGAACATTTTTATTCAAACGAAGGAGAAATTCCACAAATCACAACAAAAGACAAACAAAAAACAAACACACTCCTCGATTCCCAAACAAATTGGTTCCGGTGGTTCCCCCCTCTCTTTTGGCTCCTTCCTAATTTGGTTCCCTCTTGCTGAAATCGACCCACCTGACAGCATGGGGTAGTTTTAGACTCAAGCTTTGCGCCAGCACCATAAACAAAAACTCGTAAAAGGCGTCCGAAATTAGTTGTAAGAATATCGATAAATTCAGAAACGACCAACGGTTTACGGTCCCCCCGGATATATACCGACTAGACAGTGTCATATCTGCATCACCGAATCGACTTCATGAGTCAAGCGTTACTTTAGCATGAGAGACCTTTTTACCAGAAGAGGGCTTAAAAGAAAAAAAAATCACGCTCGAACTTGCCAAAACTGAAAGCAAGATTATACCTAAAGTAGTTTTGCGCAAGTATGACAGCATACTTTTCGCATCGTCGTTTTATATCCTTGGCTACTGTCATGCACAGCTTTAGAGTTTATGATTTTTCCAATTTTCCAGAGACTGCCTTTAGTTTGCTAAAATATCGGTTTCACTCTAAATTCTTGACAGTGCACCACACCCATTACATTACGAGCATATTTCAGTCTTTTTTCCATCCCTAAACCGGGATATTATGGCTGAAAAGGTGAAAAACTGAAAATTAACCGTTTGATTTGACCAGTAAAATGCAAGTTCGCTTTTGCATACTAACATCAATATTGTAGAATCCACAAAATAGATTATTTGAATTGAAGCAGCTGAAATCCGCTTCCATATGCATGAGCAATCCATTTTTCCGAAATCTGAAGTACTTAAAAGCAATATTTTAGGGAAAAGTGTTCAATATCTCGGAGATTTTTCACAATCGGCGTAAATTCATAACAATGCAGTTTTTCCTCCAACATTTATTTTTAAGTTAAAAACCTATCGTAACGTACGGCGAGCTGGTGTTTCAGCGTAATAAATCGTGGGTTTCAGCGAGGCAAGGGGCAGGTGTACTCGTAAAACTCGCGCATCTATCGGGTGGAGTTCTTTGTTCGCGACTCAAGTTGTCATTCCGTAAGTCTCTTGTTTTTAGATCTCATCGGACGCGCCATGCCAACACACCAACTCGGATTCAGCACTGCATATTGCTATCGGCTTTTGTGGACTGCCTTTGTCTTGATTGAAGAAATAGTCGCTGGTGGCCCACAGTGACGGGCTTTTAACTGTCGTAACGGATCTATATTTTATTACATTTTTAGCGCACGAAACCTATATACTCGCAACTAAACGTACTTGACAGTTGTCTTTGTTGCCTATGCAAAGTATTGAAGGCGTTTGAATCTCCTCGCGCATATGAAGGCGAGTGCATGTCGTGCTTGATTATTTTTGGCAGCACGTCGCGTCGCTTTAGTGTATGATGGACGTCACTTGGTAGTATAGTCACGAGGCGTTTATAATGAAAAAAAAAACTGATAAGCGCATTAAACTTTACAACGCTAATTATAATGGAGGAGAAAAAATTTCAACAAACTTTTTTCGGCTCAGTCGAGATCAGACTTGGTTCTTCCCAGCTGAGCTCCGTATAGGGATCTAATTTTTGAAAGTGGTAGACAAGAAGACACATGGACAATGGAGCGATCCTATTGGTGGAAGCGATGATGGATAAAATGAACAATGAATACCTGTTATAGACTAACTAACGGCATTGTGTAAGAGATCCAATAGCTAGTCCATCATTTTGACCTTTAGTTTATAACAACCTCAAGCTTCAATCAATAGTATCACTCCATTTTTCATTAGGTTTTTACTTATCCGTTTGTCTATATAAAAAAATCAGCCTGCAGTTAAACTACAACTTGTCGCTTCTCGACGAAGGGATGTAACTATTTTTTAAGTTTGCATAGCATCCATTCTTTATTCCTACTTCTACAAGAAAATTATGAGGCACTTTCAACCAAACATGTCACCGATTTTTCCTCTGATTACTCACAGAATAAAAACCGGCATGATTTTAAAAGGAATTAAAAAGAAAATGTCACACTGATAAAAAATAGTAGATTTTACCAAACTCTGACACAGTGATACGAATATGGTAATAAACACCGGACTGTGTGGTTGAATTTACTATACTATGGTAAGTATCAGCAGACTTCTGGTGAATATTACCATACTTCGGGTTATTTTCACTAAATGGTGTCATCGTGTAAAAAATCGAGTAGACTTATAGTAGATGTTACCATACTTTTTTCAGTGCATAGTCATAGGAGTAAAGTATTTGCATTAATTTTGCACCCATGGAACTAAGTCACGTTACTTTGTCTGAAAAACGACTGGCTGAGCCGTAGAACCAATCACCCCATATTTAGACTCATCTAATCATCAAATAATTTTCTCTCGCCGAGAGTGATGCATGAATTTTTTCGGATGCTATTTCAGACAGCAGGTGAGAGCGTGAATCCACATTGATTCCTGAACAAGGAAAAACGGAGGTTCAGAAGATCTTAGAGGGCACGCCCCACGCCCTTGCTGACGATCCGATTACGACCCTGATGCGAGAGAGAGAAAAAAAAAGTCAGAAAAAAATACACATTAACCGCGTACGCAGCTCGGATGGGGAGAAAAAAACATTACAGTTTGTCTCAATAACGCTCGTTAGGGTGGAAACTATAGCACCGACGAGGTCAAAGTGGATAATGAAAAAGGCGTGAAGAATCACGGAGGGATTGACGGATCGCTCGGAAACTTGCCGTGCTAGCGAATAACGCCGTATGAACATTCGAACGTTGTCAAACTCCCCTAAAAGTCTCTTCAAAAAAAAAAAAAAAGTGTGTATATTTCTACCTCAAATATTAAGATACTTCAGACTGAATGGAGATGTTGCACGTGTGAGGAATTTACGATTTGACTGTTGATTCTTATGTAAAAGTTCGCGAGAAACACGATGGTGCCACTGGTTTTCTCTGATATCAACTCCCAAGCTCAACAAAAGCTCTCAGGTTGAGGCCAAAATAGAGGAGATATCCCACTCTATTCTGAGAGTCAACGTCTACATCAAGACAAGCTCTCCATGCAAAGATAGGGAACAAATCGACGGTATAAGTTGGAAATCACATAACTCAATTTTTGGCGGTTTTGAGTTAGCTGCAGAAATGAAGTGAGTAGATACGAGAATATCTTTGGTTTCTAAATCGAACAATTATTGGAGAACATAATACTTTAGCAGGGTTGCCGTGTTTTCAGTTGTGGAGTCCCCAAATAAAGTGACAGTGTATTTGCTCCCTATCTTTGCATGGAGAGTTTGTCTTTTTTGATGTGGAGGTGGACTCTCAGGCTAGCGTGGGATATCCCCTTCATTTTGGCCTCAACTTGAGACGTTTTTTTGAGCTTGGGCGTTGATTTCAGAGAAAACCAGTGGTAACATCGTGTTTCTCGCGAACTTTTACATAAGAATCAATAGTTAAATCGCAAATTCCTCACAAGTACAACATCTCCATTATCCGAGAAACTGGGAGAAAAAATATCACAAAATCGAAATTTCCAAAAATTTTCCCCGAAACTTAAGTCTAATCGGAGGGAATTTGGCAACGCCTGAAGGCTCATACGGCGTTTTACCGTCATAACACAGATATCTACTGAGTTTAAACTATTGTGGCTGGGAAGAACGTCTTGAGAGTTTTTAGACGTTGCCTGTCCTTCAATAAACTACAATTTTCAAAAAACACTTGTGGAAACCTTTCTTTGAAATTTTTCCTGAATTCTATTCGCAAATTCATTGAGGGTAATTGAATATTTCAACGCGTGATATTCATAATTTTTCTCATAAATAAATATATCATTGGGAAAACTCTGGCAGCTTTTGAATATTGTTCTGCCATTTTCTTGGGCGGCGGTAAATACGTTGTACATAATGTTAGTAATTTGAATCGGCACCATTGAGAAAAAGGCTAGATCAACGTAGTTCAAATTCTTTAATTGGACATATGTCAATAAAAATAAGAGTAAGCTGGGCTCTGCTGTGCATCTATATTTGCATCCATCCATGAGGGTTTCACGGCTGAGTTCACGATGGAAATAGTTCCATTCAACTAAAATGCATCCAATTAGTCATTAACGATAATATCTGTTCGGTTCATACTCAAGGTTTAGTCTAACAACATGTTATTCTTCCTCTGAACTGTTCATAAACTTGAAAACTTGTCAGGCAGGATCCAGCAAGCAAAAAAATACTTCAAAGTTGAAAAAATACTTTTTTTCTTTTTTTTTTGAGAGAGAGAGAGAGAGAGAAATGGAGTTGAATTTCATGAAAGACCATAATATAATACTCAAAGGTAATTGGTAACTTATTCCAAGGGACGCTAGAATTTCAATTTCCTATAAAAGAAAAATGTCCGCACTGCAGACAATTTTCAACGTTAAGAATTTTGGCATTGGACATTACATATCGGACGTAATTGGGCTGGGTTAAATGCTCTTAGGTCCTTCAGGTATTACGTAACGCACTTGTTCCGATTTTTGACGCCCCTCCTCCGTGTAACGCACCCGTAACGCAGCCCTACACCTCCTTCACTTTGAATTACGCAACGCTGTCTTAACCCCCCTCCCCAACTTCCGAAAAAATTCATTCGGGAAGGGCGGGATTTTCAATTTTTGCGCGTTTTTTCAAAGCTTCTTCCCTCCCGGCTCGAATTTGTCACGTAACGTTAGGCATGACCCCCTTCCCTCCACCCTGAGTCCGTTATATAATACTTGAAGAGCCCCTCATGCCTATCTTTCTCAACACAGTGAAAAAGAGACGATTTCGACTTGTAGGCAACCGTGGCCTGGGGCCGCTATTTTTCAGCATCAGATATGCCCCTCGCCCCCCGCCCTCTACTGCCGCGCTTAGTAAGAACGCCTAATGAACATTCGAGAGTTGCCAAATTTCCCTTGATAAAACATGTATTTTTGACGACATTCATGCACATTTTTCTTCGAACTTTTCAAATATTTTAGATAAAATTGCGTGCAAAATTGTCTGAAAATTTCGGAAAACAATATTCACAACTCTCCAAGTAATTTAGGTTTTTATCAAAGGTAACTTGGCAACGTCTGAAAGCTCATACAGCGTTTTTCCCTAGCATGGCAGTCTACATCTCTTCACGCATTCAAGAGTGCGCCCAATTAGCTAATGGCTGAGCCCGGTCAAAATTCAAGTCGACGACGGCGAGGTGCTAAGTATCCTCCAGCCCTTCTTTTCACCCTCCTCCACCCCCTCCCAACACCCCCTCCATCCGCTCTTTCCCGCCGAGTGCGTTCCGGAGAATAAGGACTCGGAAACGAGCACGCATGATTTCCTGCGAGAAAAACGCGGTTTTCTATTTCTATTCCGCTCTAACAATCAAAAACCGCGTAACTGCAATGAGAAACTGTGTTCGGATACGCGGTTTCTTCGTCGCGGGGGAGTTCGAATTCGTGGCCGGGAAGCGTAAGGGTGATCCGGTTACACTCTGACGTTTCGTCGTTCCTTTGCTATCTTGGCGTATTTCCATTTGGACGTGAACCTTGGAGAGCATGGAGTTATACGGGCGATAGGGATCATCATTAAACGCGGTAACGGTCTTTTGTATGAGGGACGATGGTCTGAGGCGCGGCGCTGTCTAATTTGAAGACGAAGAAGCGCTACCGGATCTGAGAGAAGAGACGAATCGAGGACAACATTGACTCGAGTTCAGCGAAAAAGGATCGAGCTATAACAAGCCGAAAACGAGATAAAATAGGTCAGAAGTTTTATTTCCCGTAGGTGTCAATTTTAAAGATTAACCCTTAACCTGTTTTTACATTCTAAATAATTTTTCTCAACTTTGAACATTTGGGAAGAGGGAATGCAAGGCTACTCGAAACCACCGCAGGTTTAGGCAGTGATCAAAATTAAGCACCACAATAAATATCTCTTCACCGGGATCATTCATCAGCGATCACGAGGTAAATCCTATTTAAATTTTTGCTCAATAAGTTGCTAATCGATCATCATCAGGCGCAAGGTAGCATAGACTTTCAAATTGAACTTTTGCCTCACTAGATTACATTGCCTAGAATTTTAGTGCGGGGCTCTCAAATATCTCGTCTCTACCCACGAATAATCTCTATTAGTCTAACTCCAAAAAATGTCGTTGGTTCACAGTCAAGAGCTTAAAATCGTCACCTACCGGCCGAAGCATCTCAAGTGTCATGCGATGATTCAAATTTCCGCTGCCATTTTAATTTTTTACAGAGAAATTGTTGGTTGAATCTGTTTGAAAATTTCACTGAATTTTACCGGTAGTACAAAGAAAATTCAGTGAAATTTTCTGACAGCTTCGTTGAACAATTTCTCTGTAGAAAAATAAAATGGCGGCGAAAATTTCAAGACGTCGCATGATTAGGCCGGAAGGTGACGACATATGGACTACATTTTGCAATTTGGAACTATAAATTCTAGCCCGGTTTCAAAGAAACGTATGTGTCATTAGTTTCCCTATGCACATAAGTGTTTTTCCAGAAGAACCAGAATTCATAGTTCCAAATTGCAAAATGCAGTCCATATCGACGGTGTAAGTTGGCAATCACATACCTCGTTTGCGGTGTCTGAAAAGCTCCGCCTCATTGTTATTTTTTTAAAGGTGAACAAATTGACATCATTCCTAGAAGTTTTTGCAGAATTATCTTCGCACAGAGAAGAAAAATCACGGAAGTTTCAAAGAATTGGACGTATTTATGCGAAAAGGCGCTAAACGCCATTTCCAAACTTCTCAGTAAAGCAAGTTTGACTAAAACAATTGGCGTTTCCGTACTAATGGACCGATTTTGGTTTACTTTAGCTTGTTTGAAAGCTGAAGAGTTCCTCTAATTACGTATGTTGCCAAAATTAGGAAAAAATGCATATTAAGCGAGATATAGGGGATTTTTGCACGTAGGTCCATTTGATTTAATGCGCTAACCCGGATTCCGAATTAAATCAAAAGGCGCTATCTCCACTTGAATCACTTGATTGACGCG
>NW_017547184.1:4152983-4250820 GCF_001854935.1 Bemisia tabaci | reverse complement strand
TCAAGTGGAGATAGCGCCTTTTGATTTAATTCGGAATCCGGGTTAGCGCATTAAATCAAAGGGAATTACATATAGTTCCTTTTGATTTTATTCGTAATCGCTGATTCCCTGTTATGCGATTTTTCAGGGGCTGATTCCAGGGGATGAAATTAGTATTTTGGGGGCATATTTACGTGTGAGAGCAGCCTATTACATGGAGAATCCAGATCCGTTAAAAACTGAAATTTGGAAATTTGGCGCTTAGTTCCCTTTCGTATAAATACGTCCAATTGTCGTCGAGTAGTCTTCCGTTTAAAAATAAAGTATGACAGAAAATCTCCGACGTCGCAAACCGAGTTATGTGATTGCCGACTTACACCGTCGATATGGAAATAGAGCAAAGAAAAGGAGTCGCGTCGATGACGGCGCAGAGATACAACTATTCGTGCTTGATGGATGTCCGTGTTGCGTCCGCAAAATTGAAGGCGCGATGGCACGAGGCGTGAACTCGCAATGCTCCGCTACATAATGCCAATGAGGTGTCCTACACTGCCGTGCTAAGGAAGAACGCCGCATGAACATTCGAGAATTGTCAAATTTCCTCTCGGAAAATATTCGATTTTTGAAGAAAGTTATCAATATTTTTCCTTGATATTTTCAGAAATTCAGTGAAATTTTTGGACAGCTTCGTCGAACAATATCTCCGTAAAAAAATAAAATGGCGGCGAAATTTTTAAAACGTTGCTTGTAATGCTTTGGCCAGAAGGTGACGACATAACCTCAAAACGCTATCGGTAAGACCGCAATAATCGCGATTAAAGAGGGAGAAAAAACCTGGTCTCTGGATATCCAGGTATTTACACCGTTCTAATTGCCCCGGGCAGCCGGAGCGATGATTTTGAATGGGCCGTAACGGGATATTTCGATATTAAAACGAAACCGATGAGAATGAAATTGGAAAAAAGTTCAGCTCTCGGCCTCTTTATGCGCTCTCCCGTTGCGGCCATCGAAGTTTAATCTAAACGATCCTTGATGAAGGCAACTTGATCCGCAGGTTTGACTTTTGCACCGATTCGCGCTTTTTCACTGCCGCCCGGATTTAATTTAAACTTTGATTGCGTGCCTCTCGTGTCGAGTAAATTGACGGCATAGCCGGGAACAGTCGGACGAATTTAAGCGGGAATGATTTATTCGCATCTAGCGATAAAAACCCCACCCCCGCCTCGCACGAGTGTTTGTTCGCCGAGTAGGAAAGAAAGGATTACAATTCATAAATTATTTCTTGAATATGCACGCTGAAAGCTTGCTTTTGAAAATTTTGCCCGAGCGCACACCTATTGATTGGGAAATTGTCGAAAACACCTACCTCACTTTACTTGCAGCTTGTTGTCACATTTTGTCGCTGAAAAGGAAAACTATTATGCATATCGATGGTGTTACTGCATAAATGCGTTTATCGGCTCGAGGCATTTTTGACTACCTGTCATACTTCATGTTTTACATGGAAAACCGCTAAATGTCGTTTCTTGAAAACGTCGATGATTCCTCTTCTCTATGTGAAGAATATTCCGTGAAAATTTCAAGCCATGATGTTGATTCGATCTTCTTTAAAAAATAAAGGAGGAGCGAAGATTTTGAAACACCGCAACCGAGATACGCATTATAAAACTCCGCATGAACTTTCAGGCGTTGCCAAATTTCCTTTGGTAAAATACGAATTTTCTGGTAAACTAATGTATATTTTCTTTCCAATTTTTCAGATACGTTTGCTCGCAATTTCACCTGAGGTCCCTCAAAATTTCAAGGAAGAATATTCATAACTTTCCTCTAAAATGGAAAAAAAACGTTTTTAATAAAAGGTCAACTTGCCTGAATTAGAGATGGAGCAGCGATGCGCATAAAATTGGCAACCCCTAAAAGCTCATCAATGGTCCAAAATAAATAGATCCTCACGCGCAGCCTTTGTAATCGTGAAAACATTAATCAAACGAGGGAAATAAGTCCATAATCTTTTAAACGGCCCGTTGTTCGTTTTGAGAGATACTTCGAGGGGGTGGAATGTGTGAGAGGGAAGTTGACGGGTGAAATTTTATCATTACACTTTTCTCCGGGTACCTCAAGGTTGAGAACGACGAGAATTGATACACCTTGTTACCTATTTATTTCCTGTCTCATATTAAAATAGGAGTATTGAACTTGGAAAAAAAAACTGTCCGCCTAATATGTCAATAGAGAATTTGCAGGTGTCTGAAATTCGAAGACTTTCGTGTTCAATTGGAAACTACCGAGAGAACTGATCACGAGGATACCCTTGGTTCATGAATTGGACAATAATTATTGGAGAGGATATGATACAATGATCTAATCTGCTAAAATAGTTGTGTATAAATGGGAAATATCGCCAGATGACGTCTCTAGGCGGTGCATTTTCTTACTTTTAAATCTGTTTTTATATTATTTTCCATACTAGATATAGAAATCGCAAAAAATACTGTGAAATCGGATCTTTAAGCATTTTCAGATGAAGCAATAAAAATTTTGCATGCAAATTCTCGATTGCGCAAATCACAGTGTCTTCGACGGTTGAATCCTAAGAATTGACATATCATATTAAGATTTAGGAACGATTCGATGTCATCTCAGGTCTTGATTATCTAGTTGTTAACTTCAATAATAACAGATATATGGACCATATTTGCCAATAAGGAACCAATATTTCTGGCTCATTTTATAAACAACATATGAGCCATTGGTTTCCCTACGCAGTGCTCTTATGGAAGAGCCAGAGATTGCGGTTCCTTATTGCAAAATGTCATCCATATCGACTCCGCAAAAAACACTGAATTGCGTGATCCACCGCAAATAATGCAATTCATAGTTTCCTTTCAAGTAGTTTCTTCATCAGCGTCGGACTGGCTTGCATCTGAGGGCGTAGACCCTTGGCTGGTTAAAGGGTATCCCCTACGTGGAGGGGAATTCAGAAAATGTTGGCAAAGCAGCACAAGTTTGTAGTATTGAACAAGTATTGAAGTAACCGATAGACTTCTAAAATGAAAATTCGAGAGTTTCCAAATTTCCCTCTGCAAAATGTTCATTTTTGAGGAAAATTATGAAAATTTTTCCTTGAAATTTTCAAGAACTTTAAGTGAAATTGTGAATAACATTATCTGAAAAAAAAATGGACGAAAAATATTTACAAGTTCACCCGGAAATTCGTGTTTTATCCGTCGATATCTACAATTCGAGTTTTAAAATACAACGTATAACTCATTAAAATAGGTCAAAAGATATTTTAGACCTCCACCAGTATATGCAATACTTTTGTGGTATTCGTTTGAGGTATGTGTGGTTTATGTGCGTATATTTTTTGTGGTTGTGTGGTATTTTTTGTGCGTTAGCCTTGTTCTTCTTTTTTTTAATTTTTTCAAGAAATTTTGTCACGACCCGGCACGACTGCGGAATTCAAGAGAGGCAAGACAGCTAGTTTTTCGTCCTTTTAATTTTCGAAGTTTCTCCGCCGAGAAAGATGGATGGTCCTTTGACCTGGTCCCCACTCCACCACCCGCCCTCCGCGCGGAGGAAACAAAAGCGGGCTTTTTTGTCGCGCGAGCGATGACAGACGCGCGTTTGCTCGGTGTTTGAGTGGAATTGATTCGGACGCTCGAATCGGCGCGACAGTGAAAGCAAGCTGTGACGTTCAATGGGCCCGATTTTCAGCCCCCCTGTAGGACTCGGAACGCTTTCGATGATATATGATGCCCCGCAATTGGAAAATTGATTTATTAATTTTTTTCTTCTTTTTTAAAGAGAATGAAATGTGACGCTTTAAATGCTGCCAAGGTTCAAAGAGGACAATCAGTTTTGAAGGAAACATGAGCAAAGGAAATTACATAATTGAGTAAACGAGAAAAAATTAAAGGATGAAAGTGAAAGGTTACTTTTAAAGGCTACCAAAATCCAAATAGAACCACCCATTTAAAAAATGGCACAAGGAAAAAATCAATATTTCTAAAAACGAGAAAACTTGTAAAAGTGCCCTTCGGGTAATAATAAAGCTTTTGGCTTTTTATTTTTAGCTAACAATGAGAGATAAAAAAGTTCCCTTCCGGGAAAAATATCACACACACCATATTTATTGTTGCCACACTGGCTCGAACATTTTCCATCTAGAATGATTGTTCTGCCGTGCAAAGGAAAAACGTTGTATGAGCCTTTAGGCGTTGCTTAATTTCCTTCGACAAATCACTAGTTTTCAGGAAAATTTGTGAATATTTTTTCTCCAATTTTTCAGAGGATGTTCGTAATTTCATTTAAAAAGTCTGAAAATTTCAATGAGAAAGACGCATGATTTTCTTCAAAAATACATGTTTTATTCGGCGAAATTTCACAACTCTCGAATGTTCATACGGCGTTCTTCCTTAGCACGACGGTGTTGTCCTATTCGTCCGAAACGTAACCGAGCTTCCCTCTTAGTACCCATGGGGTATACTGAAATCTTCAATCGAACATAGAAAAATGGTTTTTCAGTCGAAAAAATACAATTTCGGAGAATTTGGCGGATTTGGAGAATGTGGATTGGCGAGGGTTTGATTCTTTTGGCTCTCAGGACTTAATAATATACCGAAAAATTTGGCTTCGTTTGCTGGCGCCAGTGAAATTTTTCCCGGAAGGCATGAATCGTTGAAGTTATACTTCTGCGGTTTTTTTATCTCGTCGTCCGGCGTGTCTTGCCGTTTGTATTTTGTCGTCTTTTGAGCGTCATCTAATATTTATTTATACCTCTCCCAGGATATTAATGAATGACGTTAAGGAACATTTATGAAAGTTCAACGCCACTCCCGCACGGGAAAAATTTAATGTTACCTTGGCAATTTATGTTGTTGAAAAAATGTGTAACGTGTATAAATGCTGATTTTACAATAAAAATGCTACTTTAACCACGTCCATGGTAGAAGGAACAAATTCCATGTTAAGTAAGTTTTTTTTTTTTTTTTTTTTTTTTTTTTTTTTTTTTAATGTAAAATATGCATTTGATCCTCATCGCACATTTATTCACCAGTTTAAATGCATAACGACGGTGAAACTACCAGACCACGTATCTCGTTTGCGGTGTTTAAAAATCTCCGTTCACATTTTATTTTTTTTTTAAGGAGATCAAATCAATATCATTCCTTACAGTTTTCACAGATTTTTCTCCGCACAAAGAGGAAAAATCATGTAAGTTTTCACGAATTGACCTTGAGTAGTTTTCTATTTAAAAAATAATGTATGACAGGAAGTCTGCGACGTCGCAAACCGAGATACGTGGTTTGGTAGTTTCACCGTCGATAATCAACATCGAATGTTATTCCGTGCGGGATTCGAACCTGGGTGGGACCTATTGGACGTATTTATGCTAAAAGGAACTACATGCAAGTGGAAAGACGGAGTGTGCTCGTGGTGAGCTGGATAAGAAACAAATGTAAAAGTGGATATAGTTCCTTTTGAGAAAATGGAAAAACGGGATTTGACTTTAAATCAAAAGGAACTGAGCGCTAACTCGTGAGCCGTGGACATGTGACAAGAGCCTTGTGGACAGGGCTCATGAGTTAATGCTCAGGGACGGCGGCTTCTTCGCCGATGACGTCACCGGCGATTTAAAATTCCCATTCATTCTTATGGCCCTCAACTAACGAGCATACCCCATCTTTCCACTTGCACATAGTTCCATTTAGCATGAATACGTCTTATTGACCTAGAGTCAGACGCGCTGACCACTAGGCCTAGCATTTTCAATGTTCACTGAAAAAACAAATATGGTAGATTTTACCATACTCAGACACAGTAATACGAGTATGATAATAAACACCAGACTCTATGGTACCATTTACCATATTATGGTAAGTCTCGCCAGAGTTCTAGTGAATACTACCACAATTCTGGTTATTTTCACTAAATAGTATCACTGTGCAGTAAATCAAGTAGACTTATGGTAGATGTTACCATACTTTTTTTCAGTGTTGATGGTGTGATTTTCGATTTTCATTGGATGTTTTTTACTGTTTGAACAGAGAACGGGAAGCGTTCGAGGAGAAGACGTGCCTTACATCCTAGGATTACCTTTAGTCGGCGGCCAGCCGTTTTTCCCGCACAACTATTCTGCCAAAGACGCAGCCATCGCTCGCCAGCTCACTACCTACCTCGCAAACTTCGCCAGAAACGGGTAAGTCCAGTCCATCCCTCATCATTCCTCCCAACTCAGAGAAAAGCTCCGAACGATTTCTATTTAACACTCCCGGCCACTATTTGAGGTCCAGTGGCGTGGCGTGCTTTGCGATATATCGATTGATTTGCCATTTAAACATATGGAAAAGGATCGATGGACAGGGTGTTCGCACCGAACACCTTAATAATCGATTCTTTACCATAGCTTCAAATGGGGAAATATCGATTGATCGCGAAGCACGCCTCGCCATTGTTGAGATTATCTCCTCAAAGCTGCCGAGAATACACGAATCGAGACATGCGAAAAGAGCGGAAGTCCAAAAAGTCAATTTTTCAGGAGAAGCAAACAACTTCCTGTAATACAAACAATTAGAATTAAAAAAAAAAAAAAAAAAAAAAAAAAAAAAAAAAAAAAATTCCTATCGCGAAAGGTTTGTCCCAATCGAGCTAATAAGAATTGAATCTCCTAAACAAATTTTGAACCTGCTTTTTTGAGAATTTTTTAGTTTTGATTTGGACTTCCGCCCTTTTCGCTACTGGGGGAAACTTTATCGTAAAAAAAAGAAATCCAAGACCTCCATGCTTTTCGCATGTCACCAATATTTCCCTTCCCTATTAATCAACGTTAAAATGATGGACTTCCACTGTTCTTCGCAGAGTCGATACACATACATTAGAGGACTCCAACAATGCAAAAAAGTGGATTTTGAAAAAGTTGGATTTCCGCCCTCTTCTCATGTCTCGATTCACACGGTATCATAGAGGGTGGACCTAAAATAACCGACTTTTTTACTTGAGAGAGCTAATTTCTTCTGAGCATAGGATTCTTAATTGGATTCCTAGACAAGTTTAATCGAACAAATTCATACGACAGAATCCCAATTCAAGGCCTTGTCTCCACGGGACGTTTCATAGGATTCGTCCCGGGAAAAAATCTCACTTGCGGAGTTGAAAAAAATATTGAGTCAGTCAATTTTAATCGCGGTGCCAATTAAGAGTCATTACGGAGTCCCAGAAACAACTTAAAGAGAAGAGGAAGAAATTGTTTGTGTTGTTCTTTGGGGAAAAAGATTAGAAGTTTCATTTCTACGATTTGAACTTGGACGAAATCCTGTGAAACGTCCCGTGGAGCCAGGGTGTAAAGGAAGGTAAACATTGTTCAATGTATGCCAATGTAGGGTATGTAGGGTTCTCTACACAGAATTAGCTGTTGACAAGTAGTGCTAAAAAATCAGATTTCTCCATTTAATCTCATGTAAAATATCTACGTTTTATTTTAACCTTGCCGCAGCTATTACTAACACATTCTCCCACGATTACTCGAATGACCAGGAATGCTAATTGTAAGTAGGAATTGCTCTACACTGGGTAGTCTTAGCTCTTCTCATGAATAAACTTTTTACGGGTCAAATTTGATGAATTTCGAGATGACTTCAGTAAAGTTTGATCCCAATACATGAATATGCGACTGCATCAGACAAAGTTAAATATAAAGTTGCGTATAAGGTCCGGCCCAGATACTTGAACTTTGATCGAACTTTCACGGAAGTAGTCCGACGAACTAAACTTAAGTCACCTGAAACAAATTTAATGAAGTGGCGCAGTTTGATGAGCCACGATGAGAAGTTTTTTCTCTATGGCCGGGCCTAATTTTCCGGGTGCACCAGTCTAAATATAAAGAGCTTGATGCAAAAACGGCTTTTTTCGCCCCCCCTCTGGAAGTTCTTCAGACTTTGTCTATTGATTACTCATACTTGAGCGCTTCTTTTCCCAAATTTTCAGACTCCCAAAAAATTTTGGGGGGGAGCTAGGGGGGGTGGAAGTCAAAACCTGTGAACCTCGATATCTCTTGAACAAAGAAAGATATCGAGGTCTGGTTTGGACGAAAAATCGTCGAAAATTGCATACTTTAAGATTCTAAAGGTCAAAATCCCGATATCACATTTTTAAGTCAACATATGTGCTTTTTTCCAGTTTTTAGGTCTAGAAAATTTCTTTTAAACGAAAAATTTACAAAGATTTCAATTTTTTATTTGAACCAAAACCAGTTTTTTAAATTTTTCGTCTTTTTCCGCATCCAACGAGTGGTCCATTAAGCTGGGGAACCAAACGGTTCCGGAGTTATGATCGATTGAAGTTTCCGCTCAACGCGCGCCGACCGATTTTCGCGCGCAAAAAAGTCGAATCTGACTGTTATTAGATCAGATTGAATGTTCAAACTGAGCAAAATGCTTTATTAGGGACTCTTGAGGGTCGCTGAGTTCAGAAATTACAGATACTTCCAAATGATATACGTTTTTAAAATTACAGCTCCGCAGCACTATTTTAGAGGCCCACTGAGCGCCGACCGGTCGCTCAGTGGTCCTGTCCGAAGCTGCAATTTTAAAAACGTGAATTTTTTGGAAGTATCAGTAATTTCTGAACTCATCGACCCTCAAGAGTCCCTAATAAAGCATTTTGCTCAGTTTGAACATTCAATCTGATCTAATAACAGTCAAATCCGACTTTTTGGCGCGCGAAAATCGGTCGGCGCGCGTTGAGCGGAAACTTCAATCTATCATAACTCCGGAACCGTTTGGTTCTCCAGCTTAATGGACCACTCGTTGGATGCGGAAAAAGACGAAAAATTTAAAAAACTGGTTTTGGTTCAAATAAAAAATTGAGATCTTTGTAAATTTTTCGTTTAAAAGAAATTTTCTAGACCTAAAAACTGGGAAAAAGCACATATGTTGACTTAAAAATGTGATATCGGGATTTTGACCTTTAGAATCTTAAAGTATGCAATTTTAGACGATTTTTCGTCCAAACCGGACCTCGATATCTTTCTTTGTTCAAGAGATATCGAGGTTCACAGGTTTTGACTTCCACCCCCCCTAGATCCCCCCCAAAATTTTTTGGGGGTCTGAAAATTTGGGAAAAGAAGCGCTCAAGTATGAGTAATCAATAGACAAAGTCTGAAGAACTTCCAGAGGGGGGGCGAAAAAAGCCGTTTTTGCATCAAGCTCTTTAATCTAATTACTGCAGGTGATGAAAATCAATTCCATTGAAAATTTTCAATGACGTTTTACCAAAAGTTTGACCAAGTTTGTTGCGATTCATAAAAAGTATAGGGGTCAATTTTATTAATGAGAGAATAGGAGGAAGGGAAGAAGTTCGATGGGTGAATTGCGCTGGTCAAAAAATCGTGGTTCAATGCTCAATTTTTGTAAATTATCTAAAAATAATAAGATCTGTTCAAACAGCAACTTTCTTCGTTCAATATTAATCGTGATATTGCGCTTTGAAAAATTTGAGTAACCGGAGCAAATATGTGTATCGCTGATTGATGAAAGCAAGGTGAAATTTCTTCCACCTTTGAGACCACACTCATTTTTCAAATATCATATGTGCCATTTCCCTATCTGGATAGGTAATGGATGATCTAGAAATAGAAGTTCCTTTTATTAAAGTATTTTTTAAATTTAAATTTACTTTAAATTCATTTAAATAAAATTTAAAAACTACTTTAATAAAGGGAACTTCGATTTCTACCTCAAAGTATAGTCCCATTTATCGTTGACTCACTTCAGTGGGGTTACCACTGATCGCATCATCGCGTAAACATTTGCATTTATTCAAGTTCTATTTCACAGCGACTAAATAAATTAATTTACCGTGTTGTTATTTTTAAAGTGTTATTTGTTACACCGAAGGCGATCAGTCGTGGAACCGCCGGAGGGCTCCACCACTCTGCCGAACACGAACCCCTCAATACTCCGATGAAAATCCCGATCAGATACGCGTTTTTGCCACACTATTCGGGGGCACCATCAAAAGTTCGATTACCGGAAAATTACGTGCGCTCCGAAAACAAAGGGAGCCCACCCCTCCACTTTTTCAACACCCCCCCCCCTTATCGTCCCTCGCGTTTTTGTCGGGACGTCAAGTATTCGCGGATGCAAAAATAGGCACCGGACGGTGAGTCGGATCGAACCCTGAAATTATGATATTTTTCGCTGCGACGCGGATGTTTTTCGAGGTTAGGGTTTGGCAACGCTGTCGCGTAAGTCTTTGGGTCGATTCTTCCGAGTCATTTAACCTTTTTGGTCAGGTCCTTTGTGCTCCGAGTCTCGAATCCTCTCGCTAACCTATCGCTCATCCCGCGGGTTTTGCGCTTACATAATTTTCACCGGTTATCCGTGCTGCCAACCTTGCGGAAAATTTTAGAAATGTCACTCGTTTATGAAGGAAGAGGTTGGATTCAAATTGAACTCCGAAATACCGAACCTCTTGATTTGGATAACCGAAATTTAGCTCAGCTAACCAAATTTCGGTTCCCATGATTGAGAAGTTCGATTTCCTCGACCAAAAAATGCAGGTGTTCCTTACGAACAGAAGTTAAGTTAGTCGCTGGTAACCGAAGTTTTCTTCTTCGTGTACGATGAATTAAGCCCCAGGTCTGTAAGCCATAATCCCAGGTTGTGGAGGTTGAGGTTAAGTGTGTAGGGAAGCGCTGCAATGACGCTGTGATGTATGAAAAAATTGCAAATCTAACATTAAAATTACAAAAATAACGAAGTTTTCTCTGCGTTTTGCAAATCATCTGTATAGAGATAGGCGATATTGTTCGTTAGCCATCGATATCTGCTGTGCTATTTGATCCATGTAACCATATACTTTTAGTCCTCTTTCCATTATTGGTTCATGCAACCGAGTTTTTTCTACAGTTTGGTCTATTATACTAAACTATTTCTACAGTTCTCTTCCCTGGTAAAAATTGGCGATAGGAGCTGCGTTTCAAAATACCATAGGAGTTCTTAAAGCCGACTAAAGAAGGCTATTGAAAATCATATAGCTGGCTGTAGAAAGCGGAGCAAATCATATAGCCGGGCTATACGAAGCTATAAAAAAGTATACAGTCGGGCTATAGTTCCTATCGTCGGGCTTTACACTTTATCGCCATTGGCTATAAAAGGCTATTAGAAATTGTGTAGAAATTTGTGTGCTTTGGAAATCATTAAGTTTGATACGGAACTACTGTTTACAAAACACACATTATATTTTCCTTTAAAACATATTTTCATTTATCAATTAAAATGAGAACAATCCATACAAAATGTGCAAACATTTCAAAATCATGAGTTGAAAAACGCTGACTCCGCGTGATTAAATATTAGAGCCTAACACAAAGCGGAGCGGCGACGCACTGGCGCCTCCAAACCTAACTGGGATACTTCACGCATTGCGCAATGCTTGAAGTATCCCCTTGGGTTTGTAGGCGCGCGCCAATGCGTGCGGCGCTTCAAGCAACTATTTCACACCAGAAGTATTGCACAGTATCAAACTAAACTGAAGGCGCTCTAATATATTAGTAATGGCAGACATCCATCAAAAGCACGGAGCTTTCCTCGCAAAATAAATCAAGATACTACGGCCCAAAAAGAGAGCAGTACTCCAAAAACTCAGTAAGTCCTAGCATCCGTATTTAGTAACGTTTAGCATAAACTTTATCGTCTGGCTGTTGCTTAATCGCCATCGGCTATAAAAGGCTATAAGAAATTGTACAGCCGGCTACAGAAGCTATTGGAAATCTTACAGCTGGCTTTAGGTCTATAGTATTTTGGAACACACATTCTACTGCCAATTTTCACCAGGGTTTGGATTGAGAATTCGACCGTACAGGGTAAGGCATCGCACCGAATAGCAGGACCTACATTGAACACCATAAACTACGCTTGGTATGACTATATTTTTTCCTCAGTATAAGACGCTCCTAAGACGACATGAGAAAGTCCCTGAATGTTATTCCTTAGCGCGAGTTGAAAATCAAACGCAAGTCCGTCTCAAGGTGTTCGACTTAGCACGCGCGAACCCCCCCCCCTCCCCCATCCCTTCACCTCATCCCTTTCCTCTTTGTCTTTGATTTATCACCGACCCGAAATCGGATCAGGTTTCGGCTGGCACCCTCTCAATATTCAATCTGGTTTGATCGAGACCGCAGCCCCCCCCCCCTCCTTTTCGCGTTTATGATCGCGGAAATGACTTATTACTCGAATTTTCCGCCGCTGTTCATTGAATTACCGATGCTGGTGAATCGGAGCAAGGGACGGGACCTTATCTCCCGGGTGCAGTTGACGCCGAATGCTTCCGCCTTGAGAAAAAACGACGTATGAGCGTTCAAACATTGCCGAACTTCTCCCGATAAAATATATATTTTTAAGGAAAGTTGCAAATACTGTTCCATAAAGTCTCCAGATCACCTTCCAGCCAAAGTATCATAAGCGCCATACGTGACGTTTAAAAATTTCCACCGCCATTTTTTTTTCTTACAGAGAAATTATTGTTCAACGAAGCTGTCCAAAAATTTTACTTAATTTTCTTTGTGCTGACGAGAAAATTCGGTAAAATTTTCAAACATGTTCAAACGACAATTTCTCTGTAAGAAAATAGAATGGTGGCGGAAATTTTGAAACATCGCGCGTATGATACTTCGGCCGGAAATTGGAGGAAAAACCTAGTCAGTTGTTTTCAAAAGGGAAGAGGTTCATTCCTTGACGAGATATAGTTAGCATTTCCTTTTACGCTAGCCAGGGCTCATGCAAAAACGGACTTGTTCCCGTATGAAAATAACTGATTTAACTAGAACGACGACGAGTGTTTAACGTCTTATTTTTATATGTAGATTCACTCTTCGTCAAGAAAATATGTAGTGATGGTCTTGCAAAGCTGCGAAAACACTTCTCCCACAGGGCCTTCACGCGTCCTTGCAATGTCTTTGCCCTCAATTTCAAAGTGAATCATCCAGCACCTATGTTCCGAAGTGCTACTCTATGAGTCGTTCACCGGGAACATGCACTTTCCTCAAAAATGACAGTCTCTAAACTTGTTAGCAACAGCCATCGACTAAGCTGTACCGACTGTATTTATTTAAAATTAATTTAAAGAGCAGCGAAGGTGCCACATTTTCTGCACTCGTCTCTGAGACTTCTGATTGATATTGCCGGTCAATCCCAGCTCAGCGCCTTCATTCACTAGGTTCGGCAACCTTCGGAGCAGACATTCAAGTGTCGGGTTGACAGCGGAATCAATCGTTATCGCGAAAACAAGTCGGGGTTTTTTTGCAATGTGCACCGTCCTCAGACCTCGATGAGTGCCCCCAGAATGCATCCGGGAATCGTCGAGGGCCGAGGATCCGATGTATAAAACCTAGTAAGTTGATTTTCTTCCGAGTCCTGAACTCCATAAGAATATTTATATCCTGGAGCTCATTAGATGGTGGACTTGCGGTTTTATCATTCACACATTCACCGACCGCCACCCAATTATTCTTCGAAATTTGTGTCAGGTATTTGTCCTCGAAGGGACCGAAGTGGACACGCGAGGGAACACGCTCGCAAATTGGAAACAAACAAGGAAATGGCGGAATATTATTTAAACTGACTCTGACTTTGCTTTCTGTCATTTCGGTCGTGATTTTTCACAGTTTGGGTGTGGAAGGTTTGACCAGTGGATTATCAGTTTCTTGCCCAGTTTTGATAGTTCGTCCCTCGGTTTTTAGTGGTTATCGTCGACTTAGCCCTTTGTTCGGTTGTGAAGCTTCTTATCGAAATAGTTTTTAAAGCTGTGCGAATTCCTTTTAAATTCCTCAATAAGTGCCTCTCTATTCATTCTTTTCGTCTAGAATAGGTTTTAAAAAAAAACTGAGACTCTCCGATTCAAAAATTCTGAGACAAAAATTGAAGCAAAATTTGATTTTTGTGAAGTTTTTTTTTTAAAAAAAAAAAAATTACGTAACTTCAAACTCTTATAAAAAAGGTAGATTTACCTATAAGTAGTTGACTTTTTAACTTGCATTTGTTCAAGTGTAATCCAAGGATTTTCAAAATCAGATGAAAAAAGAAGTTCAATGAAGAAATCTTTAACTGATTTTCAGAGAATCCCATCTCGAAACTGGCCTTCATTTGTCTTTGACCCATGATAGTCTCTTCCAGTTATTGTGCATGGCAGAGTCTATTAGTGGTCATAGAGCTGAAGTTTGTCACTATGCAACGAGGATCTACCTTCATAGTCGATCTTATACAGAAGAAGTATCGACCTATCATTTTCCCGATATTGTATTCTTGCTGAACTACTTTATTTCAACGACGAAATTTCCCGAATTTCACCACGCAGAATTATTATAGAAAAAAAATGCAAAATGAGATCCGATTATTTCGGGTCAGAGGACACCGCAAGCCTTGACTTTTGACATTTCAGCATGGCTCAAAATCTTGAAGCAGCAAACCTTTACCCGAGCAATAAAGCAAAAAATCGGCCGGAGATCCATTGGTAAACTTAATTCCACCACGCTAATGGTTCGGAGCTCATTAGTTGATGTTCTCAATTCGTGTGTGCTATTCGCTATTCGGTTCGCTCGGGGGACTTAGCTGATGCAAGGGGCCTAGGGTCCTGCGCCCCTATTCATCCTGAAAACAACCCGCAACCCACCCCACGGACCCCAATCTCCGACGGGTAAACGTTTGACTGTATTTGTAAACCTTTCCACCCCCCTTCCGTTCGCCCCTTCGCCTGGAGTTCCCACGGTAGCAAATCAAGTCACGTTCTTCGGGATTTACGAGCGTCTTTGTCAGCGGTGTCAGATTTTTAGTTTAATTTTTGGAAGTTTAGTTCATTTCAGTCAAGTCCAAATTTTCGAGATTTGGATTTTAGGATTTTAGACACTAGATTTTGAGGGACGTATTTGATGTGTATGACGCCCTCGTAGCGGCGGATTCAGCAATTTGGTAACACCGGATTTCCTCCATTTTAACCTATGTTAAATAATCGATTTATGTCAGGGCACCTGACTCCTGGCCCCTACAAGAATCGATTCATCTAATTGAATAAAATTAAGTGGTGTACAAATATATGTTCCAAAATTATATTTGAAACATAGTGCTGACATTATGCATTAATATTCGTTTCCAATGTATCTGTTTCAGAGATCCAAATATATCAAACCCACCTTCTAGTAGTAATTCAAATCTTCCTCTGTGGGACCCATATGACTCAGTCAACCAAACGTATTTAGAATTAAGTAAGTGATCATCCTAAATCCAAACTCTTTGTAATTAAACTAATTTTTTTAAATTCCTTAAAAACTTTAAACCACGTTTGCCGGTGTTAATGACATACATGAAGGTATGGAGATGCGATTTTAGAAAGGTCTCTGAAAATAGCCACTCAATAAATTCAAAAATTGTTATCTTTTATATTCAACGGATTCCAATGTAGGGTATCCGTAATTTTTCATTGGGATGTTACTATTTAAAACGCCGCGCCGTGCGCCGTCTTCTACACTGCATTAAATGTTAAAAAATCTGAGATGATAATAAACAATTTGAGCAATGAACAATTTCAAAATGAACCAGAGATAATGGTTTCTTATTGCAAAATGTGGTCCAAATCATCCGAGGACTGTTTAAAATCTCGGAATGACATCCTTGATAAAAACTGAAGCGAAATCTATCATTTTTACAGAGTAAACTTCAATCTTACAGAGCGGATTTATCTCTTTTTCCGCTCCTTGTTTATATTCATCCCGCTAGGATTTTTTCAGGGCAAAATAGGTTCCGAAGTGAAATGTACTCGAACTTCACTCCGCAATTACTAACAGTGTAAGCAAAATAGATACATACAGATGAATCATAACCGATTCAAAGAATTTGTGCAGGTTTTTTTCCGCTGAAGGTTCAACCAATCAGATTGAGCGATCAATCCGTCTGAGGCATTGACTCGGAATGTTATCACACAGATATTTAACATAATCCAACGACAACCGTTAGAGATACAGAGATGACAAAAAAATTATCTTTTAAATCTAAAACTAAATTACCATGAGTAGCATATTTTTCAAAAAGTGGAGTTAAAATAATATTTTAGATGAGACTAACACCCTCATTTGGACGCTTGCGCGAAAGAAGTTACTCTACATTGATATATTTGAGGAAGGCCATGTCTGTTGAAGGGATGGGTTGAAAATAGAAACTTTCTTTGTATCTTTATTTTGTTTGCTTTTTTCAAATTTCTATAGCAGAAGATGGACCTTTTTCACTTAAACGCGTCCACATGTTGTCATACTCTCTCAGCCTGAAAAATTATCTGAATATATGACTTTAATATGGTTTTCTGATACACAGCTGAAAACTCTACAATCAAGAAACACTATCGAGGTCACAAGATGTCACTGTGGCTCAATTTAATTCCGCAGCTCCACAGGCCGGGTGTGGACGAACTCAGCATGAGCCATCATCATTTTCAGGAAGAAGAGCCTCAGTACTATGACGGTATGTTATTTTCAATGCTTACTTCAAGAAACATTTAAAAAAAAACGAGAATTAATGTCGATCGAAATATAGAAATTTGTTATAGAACTAGGTGGAGAAACAGCGTAATGGGGATCATACAGTTATTCCGGAGAACTATTTTTTACATTGAGCATACTAAGCGTAGCCTTTGTGAGAAACCTTTTGTAACCGTGCGCCAATTTTAAAGATAGGCTTCATATTTTCTTTTTCAAGAGAAGTGACTTCACTATGACGACAAGTAAAAATACCTCCTCTGTCTATAATCATTTAGGCTGGTATGCGCTCTAAGGAGCACAAGATGGGGATCAATTTCGATTACAAAAATTATTTGTGTACTCCATCGCACAGTGCGGTAGTGTGGCCAGCGCGTAACTCGTATTAGCGCCTACGAGACTGCAAGGATACTTCACGCATTGCGCGTACACGGCAAGGATACCTCACGCATTGCGCGTACATCACGGTGCGTACGTGCAATGCGTGAGGTATTCCTGCAGTCTTGTAGGCGCCGATACGCGTTCCACGCAGGCGTCATCACAGTGCCGTATATGTTGTCTAGGTGCTCTTCCTGAAAAAGTTCTCTCAATAAACTGAATCACAGCATAATTTTCCTCATTTGCCTTGCAAACTTCCGATTTCTAGCCTGAGCATCTGATCTCTTAAAACCAGTATTTCTTGACCTTTTGTGTAGATTTAATCAGAATCAGTCTCACGACATCAGACGTTGTGTAATTTTTTACAAGTTCCATCTTTGCATCAGGGAACTAAGCAACATTTTGACTTGAAAATTTGTAAGTATACTCTTCAAAATGTGGAAGTATCCGTCTTCTCTTTTACATGAACTTCGAGGTTAAAACAAATTTGATCCAGTTGCCTTGTATACTTAATTCGATGCTTTTCCCGACGTGTAGGTGTCATACTTAGTGTGCTGGCAAACCAATGCTTTAGTGTTCGATAAATATAATGATTTGAAAAGGCTTTATTCAATGAGCTCCAACGAGGAGATGCATTTAGCTTTGCAGCGAGTATTGCTGCTCAGCTGATTTTTTTATTTTTTTTTTATTTTTTTACGTTTTTGGGGGAGGGGGTGTAAAGTTTTTTCATCAATCGGACCGCGTTTAGCAAGAAGAAACCAAACCACATTAACTATTGCCAAATTTAACTGGACAATTTAATTCTTTACAGTAGAACGCTCGTGCGGATTTCTTTAAAAATTGTAAGGAATTTGCCTCGTTCTAGGCAGAAAATTCCCTGAAACTTGCATAAAAATGTGCATAACCCAAGTAGCACAGATTGCAATAAGTTGCAATTGCATAGTAAAACTATTGCAATACCACTGAGTGTTATGTATGTTGCCCAGCTCCTATTGGAAGGGGTCCCATTTATTGAAACCTATTGTAGTAAAATTGAAATAACTTGCAATTTTTCATTGCATTGCATATTGCCTATCTTTCTGACACATAAAGCTTATTATGCTGATTGTTTAAAATTGGCACAAATAGGCTAAATGATGTAGTTTTGAAATTAATTTAAAAAAATTACAATTTTATTGGAATCAAGTTGCAATTTAATTTCAATATTTTTGTTGCACTGTGCTACTTGGGATATAAATAATTCAATTTCCCGGTTAAATTTTGCAATAACTAATGTGACTTAGTTCATTTCTGCTTAACGCGGCTCAATATTGTGCGTTACTCAAAGCGATTATGACTCATTTTTCTGAATTTGGTGCTTCAGGGACGGTGCGGCGATACCTGATGCAGCGCCCGTCGTTCTACACGCCTCCAACGACGACAACGACGCCGACGCCCAAGGCGGAGCCACCCACGTCAGCGGGGGCGGCGAAGGCCCCTCTGCCAGCGCCGACGACGACCCCCGCGGAGTGCACGAACCTGACGGCGCTGGGCCCGGCGGCGGACGCGGTGAGGCCCACCTCCGGGGACCGGGAGAGGGAGCGGTCCCACGGGAACAACCTGCTCAACCGGTGGGGCCCCGGCTCGTACCAGCTCTACGCGCCGGCCCTCCTGTCGGCCGTCGTCATCGGGTTCCTCTTCCTCCTCAACGTCCTCATCTTCGTGTTCATCTGCCACCAGCGCGGGCGCCACCTCCACGACCGACGTCGCAAGAAGCGGAAGCGCAAGGAGGAGGTCTGCGAGATCAACAGTTGCTGCAGCAGCTCCAGCGAGTACCACTCCGAGAGCAAGATCCCTGTTGCCGGTAAGTTACCACCGAGAAACTCAAGAATCGTGGAAGAGTGGAATAGTGGGGAGGAAAAAGTTCTTTGAATCAAGCATTTTACCGTCGAGAAGATTTCCCTATGAATCAATAAAGAAAAGAATGTTCGTGTGAAGAAAAAAAGATGTTTTTATAAAAAGAAAAGTCAGTTACATTAAGCAGAAACCCGCTCTCATCTTCTTGATGGCATTCTTAAGAATGTGTCTGCCTTAATCGAGTCATTTTTCCTCTAATGATTTTCAAAAATTATGCTAAACATTAGTAAATACGGATGCTAGGACTTAGTGAGTTTTTTGACTACCGCTCTCTTTTTGTGCCGTACTATATTTATTTATTTTGCGAGGAAAGCTGCGTAGTCTTCTTATTATGCTGGAGTGCCTTCAATTTTGTATGATACTGTGCAACACCTCTGTTGTGAAATAATTGCTTGAAGCGCCGCACGCATTGGCGCGCGCCTACAAACCTAAGGGGATACCTCACTCATTGCGCAATGAGTGAGGTATCCCCTTAGGTTTGTAGGCGCGCGCCAATGCGTGCGGCGCTTCAAGCAATTATTTCACAACAGAGGTGTTGCACAGTAGCATACGAAATTGAAGGCGCTCCAGCACATTAGGAATGACTCTAAGATATCCTCTAAGAGTACGGGAGCTTCCCTCGCAAAATAAATATACTACGGCGCAAATAGAGCGGTAGTCCAAAAACTCACTAAGTCCTAGCACTCCTAGCATCCGTATTTAATAACGTTTGGTATAATTTTTGAAAATCATTACAGGAAAAATGACTTGATTTAAGCAACCTAAGGAGATACTTCAAGCATTGCGCAATGCGTGAGGTATCCCCGTAGGTTTGTAGGCGCCTGTGCGCGTTTCGCACCGGCGGCACGCCACTTCGCTCTGTGTCAGGATCTAATATTGGAACTCGCGAAGTCAGCGATTTTTTCGTGCGACTCTATTGTACTCTTTGTTATTCGATTGCTAATTGGGTTTGACTTGTGACGTTTATGAATTGCAGGGATCAGCTACGCGCACCACCAATCGACCTCGACGAGTCCGATGGTGGAGCTGCAGGAGTTCAAGTCGTCGCCGCCGTCGGCAGTGAAGCGGATGAGCAACTGCACGACGCCCACCTACTCGATGGACACCCTCCTCACGCCGAGCATCCCGGAGCCGCCGCCGCCCCCGAACCAATCCGCCGCCGGCATCCTCCGCCCCCACAACTGCCCCCAGACCCCCAGCTCCATGAAGAAGCGCGTCCAGATCCAGGAGATCTCCGTCTGACACCAGCAGCCTCCGCTCTACCCTCCAACATCGGGTTTCGGTGAGAATCCTAGTCTCGAGAAAAATACAAATATAAATGGACATATTCCCGCCAAACGGAATCAGAGACAGGTGGGAAAGAAGGGGTGTGCTCGTTAGTTGAGGGCCATAAGAATGAATGGGAATTATAAAGCGCCAGTGACATCAGCCGCGTCAAAGCTGTCTCCGCTGTCGCTCTTGGTAGGAGTCATCTCATGAGCCCTGTCCACAACGCTCTTTTTCCATTAACGTGGCTCGTGAGTGCCGCATTCAGATGGCACATAGATCCGGTTGACAGTTATTTTATAAATCCCGCTTTTTCATTCCTCCAAAGGAAATCACGACTACTTTAACATTGTTTCTTATGCAGTTTATTATAGCCCACCCCATCTTTCCAGCTCATCTTTAGTTCCGTTTGGCAGAAATACGTCCAAATCAGGGGCGAAATTTTTTTTTCAATCTGGAAACGTACCTCTATCATTTCACCATCGATTTGAACCAATAATGACATTGAATAAGGAGACCGTGCATTCTGTTCAGTTTTTACTGACGATTTCTCCGAAATCTCTCGGAACCCCATGATCGGCGAGCGGGGAGGGGAAGGGAGTGTGTGTCCCAAGCGTTCGAAGAGACTGCAGAGAAGCAATGGAGAATTCATTTGCGCGCTCGGATTTTCGCGAATAACTCGTTTAGAGTCATTTTCAATCAAAATCCCCAAGGACTAAAGTTGTAGAGCATATAATTTCATAACCGAATTACAAAGTTTCACTTATCTGAACTCATTAACAATCGAGAAAAGCTCCTCACAATCTGAGAAAAATTAATTGGAGCCGCTACTGAGCACGTGCAGAGCACACACAAGCTTACCTGTGCGAGGTCAGTGCTCTATAGTCATTGGTTGGTGCGCCAAACAATTTTTTAAAAAAAGTTGTCACGTCTTCCATTACAAGGGGCACGGTCTACTTGATTGAATGTCTTTAATTTGAACTTTCAGCTAATCATACCACTCATCTCATCGCTTATCAATGTCAAGTCAAGTAATTTGTCCTATTTTTTCATTTCAGAGTCCAGGGATTATCATGTCTTGCATGGTGATTTAACAGATGTCGGGTATGGACAGTTCAACTAGTATGAAGATGTTGACTGGTCTCAAGGTCTTGAAAAGCTCGAACTGCAGCTCTCTCGTGAACCCAAAGTGGTATAAAACTCTTCAAGAAACGCCATAGGAAACTCAGTTCGTACTGAGAAACCTATGTTCGATGCACTAGACATGTATCACCAAACATAATTTCGTAATGGTCGTTGGATGGGTGAAATCAAGATTCCTGGTGAGAGAAATTGAAAACTGAAAGTAAAACTCATTCTTTTACAATTTATATCTAAAAAGGACCGCGCTCAACAGAAAGGAACCAAGCCACATCAGCTATTGACAAATTTAATTCGGCAATTTTATTTTTTACACAAGAACGGTTGTGCGGATTTTTGTGCACATTTCAGTGAATTTTCTGCATCTGCATAGTACGAAGCAAATTCCTCAAAATTTAAAAAGGAATCCACACAAATGTTTTCTTGTAAAAAATTAAACTGCCCAGTTAAATTTGACTTTAGCTGAATTGGCTTGATTCCTTCCTGCTTAAGGTAGTCCAAAAAGGTACATATTTAAGGTATGCACCTTAGCAACTAATTCCTGGATATGTAGTGCTAAATTTATCCTCTTGGTTAGGCCATGGTGAAATTTTCGGATGTCTTTTATTACACAGTCTCAATTTCTTTCCATCATGCAGACTCTACAGTAAAAACAGAGTATAATGAGGCACTTATTCTGCTTAAAATAGAGTTACAAGAAATCACTGCCACAATTCTGATAAAATAACACTGCAGCCTCTCCCACGGGAAGCAATGGTCGTTTGGTAGATAATCTGAGAGTTTTCCACGGATCTGCACCCTCAAGAAAGGATATCTCAACCTCCTCAGGCAGATACCCACGATTTTAAGTGAGTTACATTGTAAATGTGTCGACGATAAAATATTGATTTTTGTTCTGTGAAAATTTGATTTACGATTTGTTACTGTTTGTGAAAATGACTTGTTTAAATATGTACAAATAGTTAATGAAATGTGATTTTAAATTGTATAAGAGCTTATTCCTTATTCCTCACAAAGCATCTCCTTTAGATCCATTTAGTGCGGTCATTTACAAAAAAGATCTTACTTTATAATATAAAATCATGAAAGTGGCACGTAACGCATAAAGCCTGAAGCGCCAAGCGCTTCAGGATTTTGAGCCGAAGCCCCCTATTAAAGTTAAAAATTTGACGAGTGTCCATCTTCTTTTTTTAAAAAAGAAAAATAAATGAACAAAGGAGAACATGCTTAATATTCATATTTTATGCGTAATCTCTACAAATGAAGTAGTGCAACTAAAAGAGAAAGTTTTGTTCCGTTGAAAACACGTACCGACTTAAGTAAAATATGTTGATTGGATGAGCCAGTTTCACAAGGGTTAAGTTAGTCAAAGAACTACCTACCTTCCCTCTGACAAAAACATTACACTTAAAAATTACTGTCAGATTTCAGGAACCTGAAAATTATTGAAAAAACTCGATCTGCGTGTGTATCACATTTGACACAGGTTTGAAAATTTTTGTTGAATGAGCAATGGACTGCATAATTATTTCAGTCAATACAGAAATCTGACACATTTTTCAGGTGATCAACATTATTCCAGGTAAGTTTGCGTAGTTTGAATGCAACGGTGGGTTTCATATCTACACATTTAGCAGCCGAAATTCAAGAAACAAACCCACATGCACGAGAGCAGTTTTTTAACCCTGAAAATCAACGAGGTCTCTTCTGAATTTACACGAGCATCCAATTTTTCGCTAAATTAGCTGAATGATGCTACTGCCATTGCTAAAAAATAAGTATATTGGTTTTCGCAAATAAATAAATGAAAAAAAAATCTATGATTGATTTTCTTCTCAGAATGAAATAAACAAGACTCTGACATTTTAGGTGGATCGGAAGCAGGATTTGTTGCCACAATCCGTTCCCGGCTCTATAGCTATAAATTAATTTTGTGTTACACATATAAACCTTTTTTAACTGACCAGAGACTTCACCGGAGCATGAATACCTATGAGATGTAGTGATGCGCCGCGCCGCCGTGCCGTCGCAACGCGATATTCTATGAATGCCACTTTATAAAACTCCTTCAAATCGTAGAGTATGCAACCACCTCATTCCTATACGGGTGCTACATACCTTCTACCGTTCACCCTTACAAATGTGCAACGGCTACTTACCTGGAAGTTAGGTTACACGGCGATTTGCATTATGCCTACCCTTGGTAAAATCAACCAGTATTTTAATATGTCTCCAAAAACACCAAGACTTAAGCTAAACCCTCTAAGAGAAATAAAATCATCCTCTACCGGTTTTTAATTCTCTATTTCTAAAATTAAAGAATGATGAATCTTTAATATGATTTTATTGGATTTTAGCGCTATTATGGTAATTTTAAAGGTGAACTCATGCTCAAAAAAAAATTTAACAAACCAAACAAATCCTTTTGGCTTCTTAAAAACTTAATCAAAGTATGAGATCTGTAAAAAAACGAAAATAAACCAGCTTATCATGAATGATAAGTAAGAAACTGAATTCAAACCGAATTCCCTGCTCAACTGCTAACTTAATTTACAGGTAATTTAGCGGTAAGAAATTGCCTTTAAGTTATCGTATGATCATAATATTTACAGGGGTGATACCTTTCGAGTGGAGCATTCAATTTTGCTGTTAGGTGCAAAAACTATACATTTACGCGCATAAGCCATTTTTGTTGCGACTGTCTCAGTTTGATATGATATTTCTTAAAGGAAAACTTTGAAAGAGTGAACGAACGGTTAACCCTGTTTTTGAGAGATCTGTGTTGCATCACCCAGTATTTGAAGGAGCTTCATGTGATTGCATCAATTGAATGAGCTGTTGCGCGTGGCGCACAGTGGATCGAGTCAATTAGAGGGATCGAACATGAAATTTTTACTAAAACTGCAAATTTTGATGTTTATTTTGTCACATTCTAAATTTCAAGAGGTGTTTCGAGATGAAAATTTCACGAGAAAACCAATGATTAAGCACTTTGAGAAGGAAAGAGGCGTTGAAAAGTTGCCACGAGCGCACCGGTAATCGACCGATGACCATTGACTATTCGGATGCTATCTCGTAGATTAGCGCGGGAATTTCGAAAAAAACAGTAGGATTGTAATTTTTAAAGTCGGAAATTAAAAAAATTTAAGTTGAGTGAAACATTAATTTTTTTTTTTTTTGTTGAAAAACATTAGTTGAACAGAATGCCACTAATTTATTAAAGAGCTGATGACCTAACCTAACCTAACCTAACCTAACCTAACCTAACCTAACCTAACCTAACCTAACCTAGCCTAACCTAGCCTAACCTAACCTAACCTAACCTAACATAACCTAACCTAACCTAACCTAACCTAACCTAACTTAACCTAACTTAACCTAACCTAACCTAACCTAACCTAACCTAACCGAACCTAACCGCTAAGTCAGTAAAAGTCGCTGATTTAGCTAACTATTTTCAATATTAAATTAATTGTTGTAAAAATGAGTTTTGACCTAACCGCTAAGTCAGTAAAAGTCGCTGATTGAGCTAACTATTTTCAATATTAAATTAATTGTTGTAAAAATGAGTTTTGTGACTTATTTGGACGAAGAATCATGATTGGGGGATTTTACAGATTGGAAAAAAAAAAAAATTTCCAGTGTCGGGAACCGAACTCGGCATCCTCACTGCGGCAAGCGAGTGCTCTACCCATTGTGCCATCCGAGCGATTGCTTAAGAATTGGAAATAAGTAGTATATAAGGGTAGCGTTATTGTTGTTGAAAAGAAGATGCATCGTTGACCGGTGACCGACGCGGATGGTTGCTGGGGATTCTGCAACTTTTCATGCCTCTTTCCTTCTCAAGAGTAAACATCAAAACGATTGGAGTCACTTTTGAAACCTCAATGTTTTGTATGAACGGAGTTATGAGGTTTTAAAGTCTCCAAATTTGGTCCGACTTCTCCTATTTACTCGATCCACCGTGTGGCGTTGCGATGGCATCAGCACGGTGCTTCTGAGTATCACATAGGGATATGTTTCAGTGAAACCTATTTTCAATCCTCGTCAAAATGCAAAAGTGTTTACAGAGGCATTGAACGGGCCAATATCGTCACGCAGAATCCTTACCTTGATTCATTCAAACGAATCAGAGATGCATTGTTTAACTATAAGCAGAAAATCTTTCCCGCAATTTCGATCAGAGTCGAAAGGTACAACTATAGTTCACAAGTAGTGTAAGGTATCATTAAAACATTTTACACTTATATAGAACCTTTAGTAGTTGTGTCAAAAATGGAAGAAAAAAAGAAGAAGAAAAAAAATAATTACCGCGTTTTTTGGCTTATGGCTACAGAAATCAGCTATGATACTCATTCTTTGCATATCAGTAATAACTACTCTACCGTGCTAAGGAAGAACGCCGTATGAACATTCAAGAGTCACCAAAATTCCTTCGATAAATTTTTTATTTTTGCGGTAGGTTATGAATATTTTTTCTTATGGGATTTTCCAGAATTTCAGGTGAAATTGCGAACAAAATTATCTGAAAAATCGGAAGGAAAATATTCATAAATTTACCAGGAAATTCGTGTTTTATCCAAAAAAAATTTGGCAAAACCTGAATGTTCATACCTACGGCGTTTTTCCTTAGCACGGCATTGCTGATATCTATACAATGTCGCAGCGGACGGGGCAAACAATTTAGCACTAAAATACACGTGCCCTCGTCAACATTATACGTATATAACACTGTGGACACAACAAAAGTTTTCAATTTCAACTCGCACACAAGTGAGTAGTTTGCGATATCTGCACCTAACAGCTCAAACTCCTCCCCTGCAAAAAAAATCAAAGTCCACTTTGAAAGTTCGAATGGTAAATAATTTTGGGGAGTTTTGTGATGAAATAATATTTTCAATATTAGAGAAGGAAGGAAATCTAGTATGAAATCCAACATGCATCATTCTCTGAACGGTTAAATTATTTTCAACGGCCCACAGTGGCTCGAGTCATTAAGAGAGGTTGGGCACGCAATTTTGGCTGCGGAACATTGTTAAAGGGCTACATAAATTTTCAATTTTAAAAAACAAAAAAATTTTGATGAACACTAACTCACTCACTTGCGTAACTACTTGTAAAAATGAAGGGGATGAACATTTTGACTAAAACTGCTTCTTTCGATGTTACATTTGTCGCATTTTAAATTTTAAGAGGTGCTTCTTCGATGAAATTTTACAAGAAAACCAACGGAACCACTTTAAAACTCTAAATTTCTTATTACCGAAGGTATATAAAGTTTTTTTTTTTTTTTTTAATTTGCCACGCTCCATGTCCAATGTCTCTCTTTGGCTCGCTCTGTTGTGTGGCCCATTTGAGCTAATTAATTTAATTTTCGGTTTGTTTGAGAATTTTATTTGACTAATTCTATCCGCTAAATAGAACGCTTTTAGCTGCGAATTTCTCTTCGACGAGCTAATTTTGCTTATTTTCAATGTGTTCTGCGTGAGTTTTCGATGAAGTTACGTACCGAATAGTACCCAAGTTCTTACCCTGTCTAGTAATCCATTGTAAAAGTTGTCAGTATTTGTAGATGCCATCCAGAATAGTACTCTTTATCCAAATAGTCATTATACGAGAGTCGTCCAAAAAGTAAATTACCTATTCAATATCTCCTAAACTAATATTAGAAATGAATAACTGTGAAAATATTTGAAAAGCCATCACTTTCAACTTTTTAACGCGCCACACATTTTTAAATTTAACTCAATTGAACTCTAGAGACGTGAATTTTTCTGAACCTCCCTCCTTTCCACCCGGGTCCAAAATTTCACGGAGAGTCATCAGCAAATGAGCTACTGTATCCATCGTTTGGCGCAAAAAAGTGACTTAGAGATGGTTGAAATCATGTAAAACATAAGGAAAAACATTAATCGGTGAGAATATTGCATGGATTGACCGTGTCTGCATTAAAATCTCTGGTATCCGAACAAAAGTTAACCGCATTGTTAGCGTTAAATGTAAATGGAAAAATGTATTTCCGCTTGTTTGAAATGAAATTTAACCACCTCTAAGTCACATCCTCGGGACACGCGATAGATAAAGTAGCTCACTTGCTGATGGCGCTCCGTGAAAGTTTGGACCCGCGCGGAGAGGAGGTGGGTTCGCAGAAAAATCCACGTTTCCAGAGTTCTATCGAGTTAAATTTAAGAATCTATAGTGCGTTAGAAAGCAGAGGATAGTGGCTTCCCAAATATTTTTACAGATTTTCTTTATCTATCTTATTTTAGGAAATATTGAACAGGTAAACTTACTTTCTGGAGAACCCTCGAAGTGAAATTAAAACACAGCTTGAAAGCAAAATGACTCGACCAGTCGGGTTGGCGATTGAAGGATTTCCGCACGAGTTTAGGTCAAACCTCACGCCGCTACCGGAATCGCAAAAATGCGGAATATTTTCACCCCCCACCAGGTTGGACCCCGTGACGTCGGTCGGCATGGCGGGTTGCGGACAACAGGCGCAAGCGATTAATTGTGCATCTAAAATAGGAAAGAAAGATCCGCATGGACCGCGGCTGGTCGCCCCTGGCTCGAGCCTGCGAATGCGCAATGCCGCTCCGTTGGTNTTTACATGTTGATTGATTAAAAAAGAATAATAGAAAAATTAAGTATCGGATTCACATTCAAAGACAAAATCATCATTTGCTGGCAAAATTACCCCAATGGGGGCCCTGAAATGGTAAAATTACGCCCCTAATACGTACACGCGCAGGTAGTGTAGTGGTTCAATCGCTAGGACGAGCACCGAAGTTAAGTTACGTCGGGCGTAGTTAGTACTTAGATTGGAGACCGCATGGGAACGAGCGATGTCCCCTGAAGATTGTGATACTTGCTTGGGATTGAAAACTCACAGCAGCCCTCCCTGATCGTCAAATAGTGACTTAACGTACCTGGCAGATCGGTAATTAACGAAATTTTTGCCTGTACAGTATTTCTGGGAGTTTCCACTCCGCTTACGTCTGAGACACTTAGGTCAGTGCCACTTACATCAGAGGCACTTGCCTTTGGAACAGACCTAACACTGAGGTAGCAGATCAGCGCCCGGCAGCACTGACATCAGTGCTTAGGTCTGTTCCAAAGGCAAGTGCTACTGATCTGAGCACTTGCCATTTTTACCAGGGAATCTATTGTAAAAGTTGCCGGTATTTGTAGATAACACCCAGAATAGTACTCTTTATCCAAACAGTCATTATACGGGGGTCGTCCAAAAAGGAAATTACCTATTCAATATCTCCTAAACTAATATAAGTAAAGAAAATCTGTAAAAAAATTTGAAATGCCATTACTTTCAGCTTTTTCACGCGCCATACATTTTAAATTTAACTCAATTGAACTCTAGAAACGTGGATTTTTCTGAACCTACCTCCTCTCCGCCCGGGTCCAAAATTTCACGGAGAGCCATTAGCAAGTGAACTACTGTATCTATCGCTAGGAGCAAAAAAGTGGCGTAAAGATGGTTGAAATCATGTAAAATATAAGGATTAACATTGATCAGCGAGAATATTGCAGGATTGACCGTGTTTACTTTAAAATCACTGGTATCCGAACAAAAGTTAACCGCATTGTTAGCGTTAAATGTAAATGGAAAAATGTACTTCCTCTTGTTTGAAATGAAATCCAACCACCTCTAAGTCACATTCTTGGAACAAGCGATAGATAAAGCAGCTCACTTGCTGATGGCGCTCCGTGAAAGTTTTGACCCGCGCGAAGAGGAGGTGGGTTCAAAAAAATCCACGTTCCTAGAGTTCTATTGAGTTAAATGTAAGAATCTACAGCGCGTTAGAAAGCAGAGGATAGTGGCTTCTCAAATATTTTCACAGATTTTCTTTATCCATCTTATTTTAGGAGATATTGAACAGGTAAACTTACTTTCTGGAGAACCCTCGAAGTGAAATTAAAACACAGCTTGAAAGCAAAATGACTCGACCAGTCGGGTTGGCGATTGAAGAATTTCCGCACGAGTTTAGGTCAAACCTCACGCCGCTGCCGCAATCGCAAAAATGCGGAATATTTTCACCCCCCACCAGGTTGGACCCCGTGACGTCACTCGGCGTGGCGGGTTGCGGACAACAGGCGCAAGCGATTAATTGTGCATCTAAAATAGGAAAGAAAGATCCGCATGGACCGCGGCTGGTCGCCCCTGGCTCGAGCCTGCGAATGCGCAATGCCGCTCCGTTGGTCCCCGTCGCGCCGCGCTATATCTGGCGTTACGCGCCCCCCGGAGGAAGAGGGGGTCCCGGGGGGAGGGCATCCCCCCTCCCTCTAGAGAAGAGTGAGGTCTGCCGACCCCCATTCCACTCGAGCCAGATCGGGTCATTTCCACGCTTGAGAGTCCGCCGTGAGCCGCTCGGAAGGTGCGATATACAGGGGGATATTTCACGGGAGCCAATTGTGTTCCTGTCACCAAATGACGTCACGAAGCTGAGTGACGTCGTATATGCGCGCGCATTGTAGGTTATCTATCCGTTTATAGTATTCGATTCGTTTCCGGTTGATTGCGCGCGTGCCGACAGAGACCATTCATGCAGTAGAGTACGACTTTCGGGGATACGACGCATGGATTGGATCACGCCACTCCAAGCAAAATTCTTGAAATAATTTTCTTGCAATATATATGAAAATTGTCTTTGATTTAGAGAAAACATTTTGGGACTCAATTGTTTTTACTACTTTTAATTTTTTTATATGAAAAAAAAAATATATATTTACCTGAGTAGAAGACTCTTTTGTTTGGATTGGGAAAAGTTTTTCGTCATTCAATTAACCTTTCTCTACTATTCAAAGAAATTTAATTTTGTCATTGCTGGCAAATTTAATTTTCTTTGAACTAAGAACTTTCTTAAAACTGCATAAGAATTTTAAACAAAAATTGAGTAAAAAACTTTTCGTTAAATCGTGGTTTGATATTTCAATTATATATTGAAGTCTTTCGCCATTTTTCAGTGTGACATTGTCTTGATTTATAGAAAAAACGCGCCCAAAGTTTTGAAAGGCTGTTAAAATTCAGAATTTTTGAAACCTCTCCCCTCGGTCACGGATCTGTTACGCAGGCTCGAGCCCTCAATCAATTATATCACGCTTTGCTTGATATCTTGCAAGTCTAAAATCGGTCTTTTTGGGAAATCTAGCGCAACATCCATCAAAAATCGGCGCTTTTTCCAATTTTTGCGTGATATCTTACGAAAAAGACATTCTCCTTCCTTGTCCCGCCACAGCCCAACACGCGTGGCCACACTGTCTCTCCCCGGTTTTTGAACATGATATATTTTTTTTTTAAAAAAAATCATGGAAGTTTATGAAATAAATACACTATATACTGAATATCAAGGCCGAAAAATAAGCTGAAATATTCAGTTTCATCGTTTACCCTTCAGTAATATATATATATATATAATTTAATTATTTTACTTGAAATGTGCACTTTATAAATTAAATACAAAGTGTCTTTCATCTCATTCATATATTGTGATACCTTTCGTCGGAGAATCTTCATCTGGAGTGAAATTTCCATGACAGAAAAAAAAACTTAGCCTCCCAAAAGCAATTAGCAATCATAATTAATTAAATATTCAAAACTCCATCAGATTAAAATTTACCTCACTAATCCTAAAATTATACAAAATCCTAGGAAAAGAGGCGTGGTGAAATATTTATGGACGAGGAATTCAGCCAAATAACATCTGCGTGAGGGTCATGAGAATGAATGTAGATTTATTGCTCTCTCCCCCAAAAAGTGAAAAATTACAAACCGCAATGTAGATTTTAATTAACTGCAACAGCTCTAATAGTCTCTATATGTCATCGATCTCAAGCGACGACCCATAAAATGTTCTGCGAAAGAAGGGTGTTATAAGTTTATAGAAGCAGCAGCAGTTTGATGATTTGATGGTAGTTTGATGGTTGAGAGGGGCACATCGATGGCTAAAGGCGAAAAATGTGCACCTCAGTTTACAACGTTGTAAATATGCATCGATTTTCCATCTCTTTATAAAGGAGGACTGACCCACATTTGGTACTGAAATTGTTCCACAATTTTGCTCCTTTATTCTTGAAGAATCCCTCAAAATTGCAAGGAAGCATTTTGATCTGTTTTTCTCGAAGAATTATAAATCTTAAGCGAATTTTTAAATGATGTACGCATTTTTGGTGTTCAGTCATCAATGTCTTTATTGCGACTTTTGAAATACTTTAATTTAATTTTCTATAAATAATTGAAAAAGAGATAAAAACCAAGGAAAATAAATCCTCGAAATCTTCTGTGAATGAACGAAAAAAGTTTACAGAAAATTGCAAGAAAAACATGATTCCATTTTGCGAAAAGGAACCACAAGAATTGCAATGATGCTAAGATTGTACATTTTTATCCTTCACAATGAAATTACTGAAACCATGATAAAATATGAAATTTACAGGGTGATTTTTGTCTTAATTTACAGATTTTAGCAAGTAAAATAGAGACTGTTAATGGATAATCAGGTTTTCCTTCCAGGACAAAAGAAATTGCTCAATCTTAGCAACATTGTAATACTCCTGGTTCTTTTTCGCAAAATGCAATCAAACTGTTGGTCAGCTTTCAAAAAAAAAGGTAGATAAACAATCTCAAGGGTAGACATTTGCTGCGACGTACACATATGGTTGGTTTTAGGCATCGTTTAAGAATTTTCTGCAGCAAATAAGTCTCCTGAGCATGCTGAGCGAATGCAAGTGCTGTGAACAAGCAGCGGAAATACGGATGTGAAGCTTGTGTTTATTATTAGTGTGCGTGGTTCGCCGGTGGCCATTGATGAAAATCGTGCGCACTGCCTATGAAGGGGCATCTCAGCATAGCTCATAAGAGAATTTCGCCGGTTGAAAGTTGGTTAACAGAATGTTCGGGCTCTCAAAGTGGTTTCTATACTTAGCACTTACAAGAATCATTCAATAGTTGGTCAATTAAGTCATAATTTCTGCATTTCAAGACACTTTTCACGTGATAACCACACCACAGTGTAATAAATTTGCCGGCTGATTATTAAAATTGTAGATAGCCAGAGCGATAGAAAAAGGAGACAAACGGAAAATGGAGCTCTTTCTTCGGTGAAAGCGGATGGTTAAATGTTCAAAGGAAGTAAGTGATAGACTAACTTACGGCAACCCACGACAGACCCTATATGGTTAGTCCATCATTTTCCCCCTTAGTCTACACCCTCCCGTTTCAACCAGTAGGATCGCTCCATTTTCACGTCGTCTTTTTGTCTATCGCTATGTCTATCAATTTCAACAATCGCCATTCAATAATTCAATTCAATACCAAATTCAGTAGTTTTGGTACCTCCTCATGGAGTAAGTTTCACTCGGGATCCATCTCAAAAGAGATCAACTTATCGGTTGTTAATGAACTAAAATACATACAAAACACAACATGTACATACATGTATGAAAATTGCCCAATCTTTTTCGGCGAGCGAACTTCTTCTCTGAGAGAGGCCTTTTCTAACTGTAAATTCCAAAATTGCAAATTGCTATTTTGCCTTCAATTTTAAAACTAGGCCAGAGAACATGCATCCTCCATCTGCATAGCTTATCGATACAAGCACTTGATTGGCGAAGGGAAATTAAAGGCATGTTTCGAAAGCCAAATTGCGAAGCCACGTATTTCCTTTGCGCTGTTTCAAAGGATTCGCTCCTATATTATTTTTTCGAAGAGAAGAGACCTAACTTTACTGCTTGAAAGAATATTTCTGAGGAAAAATCACGGAAGTTTTCAAAAAATTACGTTGACTATATAGTTTTCTAAGGTAAAAATTAAGTAGAACACGAATTCTGCAACGTTGCAAACGGAGATACGGGACTAGATTCTGGCCATCGATATTTATATCAACAGTGCGAAACCACACATCTCAGATTGCGACGAGGCAGACTTCCTGTCATAATTTTTTTTTTTCTTCGAAAAACTAATTGAGGTATTCTCTTAAAAACATCATGAGTTATCTCTTCTCTGTTAGCAGAATATATTGTGTGAATTTTATACAAACGTTTCACTCGTTCCTCTTGGCAAAAATAAAATGTAGAAAAGTTTGAAACATCGCAATGGAGATAAGTGGTTTTGTACATTAGCCGTCAATATTTGGTTTCTAAAATGAATGAGAAGTAATAGTTCCTCAATCCAAAATATGGTCACTTAAGTATAAAAAAACGGCAGCGACACGTCCAAGGGTCTCAGCCTCACTTAGCAGTGTCAGAATTGTTTCAAAAATAATGACCTCATTATTAATTTTAAAAAAAGCGGGTATCACGTATTATTTTCCGAGACTGGATTTTCGGATTTTGACTCGGAAATGATCATGTGTACGTTGTGCAATTCATTCCTAGCAAAAATCATGTGTACACCATTTGGTGATTCCTTTTAAATTAAGATAAATTCTTACACCGAAAAAAATGTGGAGTTAATTAAACATTCTGGATGTAAAAAAAGGGTGAAAACTTATAAAATGCTGAGTTACCCGCTACAACAGTTACTTTAGCAAAGCCAAGATGTAAAACTAAATGCTGTGGCGGATATATTCAGCATTTTAATAGTCTTTACAAACTTTTTTTTTCATACAGAATGTTAAGTCAACTGCACTTTGGTCTCCGTGTATTTTTTAACCCTTTAGGATGTACATACCTATCCTCCAAGAAGTTTTATTCCTAATAATTGTAGGCTGTTTGGTCACCCGTTACGTCAAGTATTACGTGATGAAGAAATACTTAGTCAAGACAATCTGATAGATTTTTTATAAATGCATACAACATAAATACAAACTTGCATTCCTCAAGAAATATACACCCAGTAGTGAAAATCATATAGCTCAATCGTCCATATAAGAAAACTTTATTTTCTATCAAGTTTACTGTCAACATTGTGTGCCAAACTGTAGGCAGTTGGTCCAACACTAACAGCGGAGCGGCTAAAAAAGGGCTCGTCCTTTCGTGTGGTGAAATATGAATCTCTCAACGATATATTAAGTTGTTGACATTCAAAATTCTTGAAAGTGAACACTCACTTTCATCGGGACGAAAATTTCTCTTGTATTTAAAATTCGTGCTACTATAAATAGAAAGTGTCTGAGAGTTGCTCCATAAATGCGCTAATGCAGCCTTTGAGTGGCGTGAATTACAGCATTTCGGAATAGGAAATTACTAATTTTGTTGGAATGTGATGTTGTCCCCAGTTTTTTCTTCTTTTCTACTGAGATGATGACTTCACACTTTCAGATGGTCGCCAAATTTAATGCGAAAGCGTTGATTTGTGGCGTCGTCTCAAAATAGATGCGTTTACGACGTCACAACCATAGTTGCTCCCATTCCAGTGTTGCCAGGTATGCAACTTTGAGTTGGAGACAAGGAAAAGGAGATCCGACCGATAAATTAAATTTGAAATTTATCATACTTAAGTCATGAGTCATCAAATTATTATTGCTCACAAAATGAATAAATTGCATTATATTTAATGTTAAAGATCATTATAATTTAACTAGTCATGACTTTTCGTCATATATGCACGTTTATTATTATGACAGTGTTATCAAACTTTGACACACCACTGCGAAAGAAATTTGCCTACTTCGACCTTCTGCAGATAATACCTTTTAAATAAACGTGTAGAATATTGTATGAAGTTATCAATTCTTTGTTTTTATATATGTAAGTACATCACAAACCTAATGCCTTCATGAACATGGGTCCGAAATTTCAAGACATTATTTCCTTACGGAGAATATTGATGGCTAGAGTAAAACAATGGCCCCTTTGCAACCTTTGATTGTGACGCTGAGGTCTTTGCTTGGATATTACTTTTTTTTAAAAAAATTTTAAAAAATTCTTGGAAGTTTTTCATTTAAAAAATAACATTCCTAAAAAAATGTTGGGAGATTTTTTGGTTAGCCTTTTTAGAGAATAAAACATAGTCGGGGATTTTGAATATTACAACGGAGGCATTTTAACTTAGCCACGCTGAACACTGATTATGACATTGAGTTGAACCTAAAATCAAACTGCAAACTTCCTATATAAGTACTCGAAACTTTAGCCAGGGTCAAGTTCAATCTTCCATCCTTAACTGGGCTTAGGGATTTCTTGTGGGGGAAACAGAAGGGGACCTCATCGAGGAAACTCTAAAAGACTCAAAAAGATGCGCTACCATGAAAGGAGGGGGTCTGGGAGCCCACCTTCAATACGGATTTTGGAGGTCTCTTTAGAAATACTTTGGAAATTGGGACATCGTAGGAAATTTTTTTAGGTATTCTTGCTAAAAAATTTGGTATAACATAAAATTTTAAATATGACGTAAATACCGCCAGATCATTTCGTGAATCCCTTAACAGTTTGAGAGCAGACCGAGTGTAATTGGGGGGGGGGGGGGGAGCCACCCCCTTTCATCAGGTCTGCTCTCTCCAACCAAACATTGTTACACTTTCCAACTCATTTAATTCGGTCCTTCTCGATAAAATAAATATATTGAAAATGGCAACTGAACATTTATTAAGATAACCGTTTTTAATTTACATATGGGCGTTTTCGAATTCACATAATTACGGCCGCAAGTGGCATGGAAGAGACAAAAATTTTGAAGGCGCTGGCAACGCAGCGTGAAAATTGTTTGAGAGGAAGACAAACATGTGCTTGGTCGCGAGTTCAGCCGCGACAACTGGACGTATTTCTGCCGAACGGAGCTATGTGCATTATGACGTGAGCCCTGTTATTCAAATATTCTTATGGGTCTTAGGGCTCATCATGTCTCAATGCTCACAGTTCCGTTTGGCAGAAACACGTCCAACTGAGACTTCATCCGCAACGGTATGCTAAAATTTTGAAGTCGGAGTTGAGTTTGGAAATCGTTCAACGAGAGACATAAGATTCACTCGTATGTAAAACTGTGGCATGGTAATGTTTATTATGATAAGGGTGCACACTGTGCGCAAAATACAGAGGCATGAAAATGGACAAACATTTCCTTGGTAATGACCACATGATTTAATTTTCTTAAAATCCGAGATTTCCGACAACAGCCGAATACGCTCAGGTTCGGACTGGCCATAAGGCCAATCTACCATTGGCAGATACGCCCCCTTTGCGCGCCGAAAACGCGCCCCTCTTACAGATAGCAAAATAAGAAGAAAAAAAATTACGACCGAGAATATGTGAGAAAAATTTCTTAAATGAACGGAAGAAGAGAGTTAGGAGTGAAGAAAGGTGCTTTAACGCATGATAGTGGTGAACAGAGGTCCAAGAACTACTTTCTGAACCGTAAACAATTTTCTGTGAAATTTTCACTTTCTTCTTGACATACTGGCGCTTTATCATCCTCCTCCATCATTCGCCATGTGTAACTCCCTTAAAAGCGATGGTCGGTTCGATTTTTAGACATACGCATCCTTTATAGACCTCTTACGAGAACTTTAAGCATATTTCCTCCTTTTCAAATGACTATTGATTTGGACATACCATAGCATAGCTCGGGCAAACTTAGCCTTAATTTAACTCGAAATTCAAAAATAAGAGACATCTAAAATGTAAACGCAATACAACTATTCGCGCAAGACGAATGTCCACATTGAATATGAAAAATGTAAGACGCGACGCCGTGAGTCGTGAACTCACAATGCTCTGCTCTAGTTTGAAGCAACATTACAAATAAGACAAACGCAAACAAACACAATACGGAAATAAAGCGAGGGAAAGGGTGCGCGTTAACGACGGCGCAGAGATACAACTATTCGTACTTGATGGACGTCCGTGCTGCATCTGAAAAATTGAAGGCATGACGCGAACCGTGAGCTCTCGATGCTCTGCTTTATGCTGTCAATGAAGCGTCGCTCTGATTCGGGGGGAAAGTTAAAAAAAGGCCTGAAGACATCTCTCCTACCTTCGGCTGTATTACTCACGTAGTGCTTCAAGCACCGTTACGAATAAGACAAACGGAAACAAACACAATATGGCAAAATAAGGAGGGAAAGGATGCGTATTAACGACGGCGCAGAGATACAACTGTTCGTACTTGATGGACGTCCGTGCTGAATCTGAAAAATTGAAGGCGCGATGACGCGAAGCGTGAGCTCTCAATGCTGTGCTTCACGTTCAATTTTGCAATTTTTACTCCGTGCGATCAATAAACTTTGAATCTGAGAGTAGCGTAAACTTGTGCCGATTTGCCAAAATTTTCTGAGCCCCTCTCCACGTAGGGAATGCCCTACCAGGAAATATCACATTATGCTTCTTTCACCAGCCAAGGGTCTACGCCCTCAGATGCGAGCCGGTCCGACCCGAAATATGCTCTAAAAATTTGAGGGGAAAATGACAAGTTAGTTTAGTTTCCATTTTTCTCGCTTACTTATCCCTTCAGGTGTTGAATGAACGTTAGAGAAGCTAAGGAAACAAATGCCATAAAACACTAAATGGATTACATTTTGCAACGAGAGACAAGTATTTCTGGCCCATTTCGTAGAAACAACATACATGCCATCTATTTCCCTATGCAGATATGTAATTTAATGGAAGCGTCAGAGATAGTGGTTCCTTATTGCAGAATTTAATCCAAGTAGTCTTGGCCGGTGGCAGAAGACATTGAGTTCGACGTATGTAAATAACGGGTAATTATTTTTAGGTATTTAGGTATTGATACCTTTCAACAAGTATTTAGAAAAGGAAGGAGGTGCACTTAAGGGCTCCAAGTAATAAATTAATTTTCAGAACATAAATAAAACTTGTGGCAATTAAATAAAAAAAATATTTAAAAAACTAGAGCCCAACAAAATTGTTTGAGTATACACGCATCGTTGAGGACAATCTTTAGAATTTCAATGATCAGCCCAACACTTCATTAATTGCTACTTGAATAAGCTACGACTTGAGTGTATAAAATAATAAATATTTCAGAGAAACTGACTAATAGTAAAGTAAGAATGCAACAAACTGTGAGTTGTGAGAATCTCCAACACGTAAATTTTCTCCTAACCTGCCCCAACCTGTCAGAAGTGTATCGTTGAAAAATAAGAAACAATAAAACCTTTGCGTCCACAATCCTTACAATCCTGCAAGACCACAAAAAAAGACTAGCCACAAAACGCAATACTTACAATATATTAGCTTGAGGCCATAAAGACAAAATAGTTAAAACATAAAAGCTCTCAAAAAGCAGAGTATCCCCTACGAACTTCAGCACATCAACAGGTGCTTAGCACAGCAACGTGAGCAACAGTCGATCCGACACTTAAAAACAGCTCCTTCAACTTCAAAGACAATCAAGAAAGATCGAAATTATTCAAAATGATAGCGAAGAAGAACGCATATTAGTCAATATAAAATCGATTTAATATTTTCAAAATAACTATTTGCTAAATGTATGTCTTAGAACTTGCAATTGAACCGCAACAACCAGCCCACGCGATTCCATCAATCTTGTATTTTTTACGAGAATTGTTCCGGCACTTCAACAACTGATTCAGCACATCAACAATTACTCAGCACTTCGACAATCGACCCAGCACTTGGCTGATAGCTCCTTTAATTACAAAAACAAACAATCAAAGCTATTAAAAAATAATTTAAATCCTCAAATATTATCGATACAGTATTTTCAGGATAGAAATTAGTTGATTTTATGCCACAGAAACTGTAACTGAACCGCACTGTAGAAAGTATAACGACCCCCCTTGATCCCAACAATCGTTTAGTTTTGACCAAAACCGTCCCAGCACTTCAACAGCTGCCCCAGCACCTCAACATCCACTTCAGCACGTCGAAAACTCCTTAACTCGCTGAAAAAAAATTGACAATCAGCCCAGCACTTTAAGGTAGCCCCTTTAGTTTCAAAAATCAAGCGACAAAGCGCGAGAATAATTTTAAAAAAGTAAAAGTTTAATAATTTGAAAATATACAAATTCGAATTAATCAATATGATATTTTCAAAATATATGAATTCATTGTAAGCTATAGAGATCGGAGCCGAACCACAACCAAAACGTACGCTCGGTGGCTGAAATCTACAACAAGTGGGCAAAAGCGGCATCGTGGAAGTTCGGATTGTTCCCATCGGGTAAACGACGGGATTAAGGGTACGGGGCGGAGTGTCACCGGGACTCTTACGATTAGTATCGCGTTAATTTGACGGATCTCGTGGGGGACAAGATTCCTCCATAGATAGGTCGCGATGGGCATGACGCTGAAAATGCAGCCAGCTGGCGCGGGGCCAAATTAGCCGAGAATTCTGCCTCTTCGCGAGGGGAGACCCTTTTCTTCTCGAGAGGTGAGCATGGAGCTCGCAGCCGGAGCCGGCGACACCGCGCAGCGGGGGTGACAGTCACGCTTGTCGAGGTCCCTCCACGTTGCCCCAAACTTGGACCTAGCCTTGCGCGAAACGCTACTGGCGCACTCTGGTGGAGCGCACTCGTGCTCGGGTCGGACACTGAACTTTAGAGTACCTTTATCGGGAGAGTATGGACAACTCGAAAAGGAGGTGAGGTTTGACCAGGGCATGTAACTCTTTGGGCCCAATAAGGCAGCCAACCTATGAACTCGAATTATCCAGTGGTACTAACTTTCACATTCAAACTATTTACACTGTTCAAAAATTATAAAAGCACGTATAGAACTTTGCTTTTGCATAAATTTTCTCAGTTTCAAAGTTTTAACCCTTTAGGACGCTTGTTTGCGATGCTCTGTCGGCCATATTGAGTAGTCTTCCAAATGCATAGGTTGGCAGCGGCACTTTTCTGGTGATTTCATTTTTCACGTTGTCGCCCTTTTGGGCCCTAAGAGCGACATAAATCGAGTTGTACATACTTTCCCTATAAAGGTACTCTAGTGAACTTTACCTTAGCAGATCAGAAAGCTGAGTCTCAGGGTTTCATTGTTGTGCTAAAGGGGAGGAATGTATGTACAAAACTACTGAGCAGTATGTGGAGGTACTGCTACACGACAAAAGAGTCAAGGGTCCAGGCTAGGAATCCCTGTATCACAGGGAGCCTAGTTGAGGTCTATAATTTATTGGACCGTGTTCAGCAGAAAGGAACCATAGCTCATCCGTTATTGCCAAATTTAACGGGGCAATTTAAATTTTTACAAGAGAACGTTTGTGCGGATTCCTTTGAATGTTTTCGGGAATTTACCTCGTATTGCGTAGAAAATTCATTTTGCACAGAAATCCGCAACACCGTTTTCATGTAAAAAATTAAATTGCCTAATTAAAGTTGGCACTAGCTGATGTGGCTTCGTTCCTTTCCACTTAACGCGGTCCTACTAGTATGTGAATTGGGCTGAGTTTTACAGTGAATCGCCGAAACCGCATCAAGTTTAAACTTAGGAAAACAGTTTCGAAGTCAGATATTTCACAAATCTTTAGCTTAGATTGGTTAAAATTTGACCTTTAGTGGGGTTTTTTTCGAAAAGTTTTCTCCAGACACTCTTTTGCTCCGGATATGTCCCCCCAGACCTCCTCTCGACATTGCCAAAAGCTGTATCTGGACACGTCACTATAGGTTGAACCTCACTTTATTGGGATTCAGTCACAGTGGGTTGCGGTCAAGCCACAAATTGGATTGAAGACCTTTCCAAATAAATTAAGGGTGGCTATTTCATCCCATGAATATTGTGACTGAACTCCATGAATTAGGTTCTAGCCACAGTTATGAGGAAACATGTCTTTAAACTGAAAAAAGTGTTATGGCCACAACTTATTTTTTTTCCACATGTATGGAAAGAAAAGCAATCACGATGTGGCGTTTACCGTCAAAAAATGTTGATTATAGGTTGTATTGTGTTGAGTATAAGTTGTTCAATTCACGTAATCGTGCATTCAGTTCTGGTAACCGTATTCTCTGTTCATATACAACCGAGCTTTCTCTAGAATTGAGTTTATGCTAACAAACTATTATTCAGCTTCTGTTTAACTAGAAAGCTTGGTTACATAAACCGGAATATGGTCGCCGAGTCGCACTGCCAAAGTTGCGAGATTTTGTGAAAAACCATGAATATTTTACGTGTGGTTGAATGAGGAAATGTGCTGAATTCTCAGCACAATTTGGCAACAGTGCGTACAGCTAATATGGAAAACCGTGCTACAACTCATGTAAACGGGTTTTTTTTATGATGCAGCAAGTTTAGAACCAAATCAGGCATTTTCGTTACATAGCCGATCGGGTAGTCTTTTAAGAGCCTGCGAAGTTTTAGATACCTTATATGACAGAGATTTCTTTTTTTTTTTTGTTTTTTTGCGTGAATTCGGTCAAATTAAACTTTCATGTAGATGCTTTGATGTGTAATAAATGAACCAAATATAAATAGAGGCGAAAAGAAAAAGTCGAAAACTCATGACTGCGATAATCTTTAAAATTCTTCCAAAGAAACTAGGTACTTTCTCACCACTTCATTTTACTAATCTTTTGTAATTTACAAAGTGAAATACAACCAGAAACACGTGACATAAAAAATCGTCGTGCAAACAATCGTTTTAATCATTTTGAATCTTTCTGCGGAGACAGGAATCGGAAGAAAGAGTAAGTTAAAATCATTCGAGCTCTCTTTGGTTTGCCAGTTGTTTGGCAATATAACATTCAATATAACATTTATTGACTCTGGACTCAATGAAGGGCTTGTCTAAAACATGGAAATTCTATAGTTTGTTATCATTGCTCTTGCAGCAGAATATAACAGCATTAGTCCAAAAATTAAATATACAGGATCTATGACTATCTCCATATTTTGAATATGATTTGAGATATTTTATCCAAAATACAAACACACGAAGAGTAATGCAGTCATTCCAAGCACGAAGCTCCACGGATGAATAGTTTGGTAATGCATTATAAAAACCACAGATTAGAACAAAGTATTTCACACAGGAATGGGTCCTCTTTGAAAGCAGCACGAGTCTAGCTCACGATAGTTCCAACTTTTGGTGAAAAAACTACGGCATCAAATACAGTGATGTACGTATAATTGTTGATTTAGTCTTGAAATCATTTAACTTTTAACTTAGCGCACAGTCACTCCTGAAAAAGTTGCGTCTAACTTATAAGTATAAGCACAAAAATGAGCAAAAAGTTATGCACAATGTTGTTAACCATCCACCACCCATATGTATCGGGGACTGGCGGACCTAAAATACGCATTTCATCGGGTCATTGAAAAGGGCAACCAAATATCAGATTATAGGGTGTTGAAGTAGCAAAATGAATGACAAAACCGATTGCTTCCCTCCACATCCACACGGTTCATTGATCACACATTTATCAGCATGAGGTAACTTCGAACATTACTGATAAAGAGACGACGCCTCCTCAAGAACAAAAAGAATTAAAAATCATTAGTTTGTCAATTTCTCTGGGCTTATGTAATTCAAAATTACATGCATCTCACAAACTAACGCGTGATCAGCGTTGTTACCATTTACAACTCGTCTATTCATTAAACTTTGGAATCATGGGTAACCCTGAAAAAACACAGGCTTAAATTAGAAATATCGAAACTTCAAAATTCCTCAACCTCTGTTTGCTCTATTTACTTATAAAATCCAATTCGAGCATGTATCGAAGGTTTGACGGTATATGTTATTTTTTTGTCGCATAAGTAAAGTTCCGTTTTCATTTTTTACAAGGAAAACGAACCAACATCATGACTTGAATTTTACAGAACACCTGCATTTTTCACACGAAGTAAGAAAGTTTGAAAGTTTTGACGTTAAACAGTTTTTCATATGAAAGATAAAATACGGCAGAGAGTCTGCAACGTCGCAAACCAAAAAATTCGTTTCAGCAGTTTAATCGTCGATATATCCCAATGTAAACGCAAACCGAGAGACAATAATCGGGATTTAAAAACTCAGATACAAGGATACAACTATTACAGCTCCTGAGTGTCCTATTTGGCCTACCCTCTCAGTTGAAGGCAAATCAGTTTGTCGCCGTCTACCAGTGTAGAGTGTAGCCGGAAGTTTCTTTTTTTTCTACACGTGCTTGTTCACGCGTAGTCATGGAGGGAATAGAATCTACTATTATCAATACGAAGTACGAAATAGTTTGTCAATATTAACTTCAGCATAAATAGGCGATTTGCCTACAGAGAGAAATGGGAATTTTTATGAAAAAAAATGTCTTTTCTCGGCAGTTTTTAGTTCAATTCGCTGAGGAAAATACTGGTTTCGTCAAGACAGCAATCCAATAGATCGAGTAAAATTTCAGTTGGACTAGTTTACGCAGAAAGGAACCAAGCTGGATCAGCTATTGCCAAATCTAACTGAGCAATTTAATTTTTTACATGAAAACAGTTGTGTGGATTTTTGTGTAAATTTCAGTAAATTGTCTACATAGCACGAAGTGAATGCCTTAAAATTTTCAAAGGAGTCTGAAAAACGTTCTCTTGAAAAAAAATAAATTGCCCACTTTAAATCTGGCAACAACTGATGTGGCTTGGTTCTTTTCTACTAAACGCGGTCCAGTTATGACAACTGACGTTTGCATTTTATATTGAAATATTTTTGGCTGTGATACCTTGAGACAATTTCATAATGGTGAGAAAATGATATGTTTTAGAATTAACATTTTACCCATGTGGCAAAGCAAACAATTATTTTCGTAATTTTATGAATACCTCCTTCATTTCGGTCGAAAACTGCTGAGGTATCAAAAACAGCTTTCAAACTACACTGAGACAGGAACAATCACGGTTGTTTTTAAAAGTCGTTGCTTAGCTCCAAGTTTATAAAAATAAAATGCAACGTGAGATTTGCAACATCCCAAATTGATCACATGCACGGAAAAAATGAATTGCTGATTTAACAATCAAATTGTTAAAAAATACGCCCGACATGTTTCAAATGTACATTTTACAATAATGTAAAACCAATTTAATCACAGGGGTGGTTCAGTTAGCATTTTTTTACTGTAAAATCTACATTGAAACATGTCGGACACTTTTTTTAACTACAAAATTGTCAAATCAGCAATTTAATTTTTTCCGTGTGTCACCACGGTTGAGTAATCGAATGGGAACAGTCATCGATCCTATCTATGATCAATAACATCAGCGCGGCGCGCGATTACCTAATCGCGATAGCGTAATCATCATTTCGAATCGATGACGGAAAAATCGCGAGAGACTCACCCCGACACCGCATCTAGTGCGATCAGGCGCCCCCGGGCCCCCTCCCACCCACGGGACGACAGTGAAGCGAGCGGCAACTAGGTTAATCCTCCCACCGAAGAGCAAAGGGTTGATAATGAATTTATTTTGATTTGAGGCGCCATATATGGTTGGTGCGGGCACTGGTGGGGTGGGGCGGGGACGCGGGGGGCGCATGACGCGCTCCCGGCTTCGCTGCCCCGTGGGATTCCCATCTAAGGAGGCCGATATTTTGGGAACGGACTAGCCCCCAGACTCCCGCGGAAATATAGATAGGTGCCCCGGCCTTCCCAAACTCATTCGTTCACCGCACTCAGGCCGAACCGCATCTATTCTCTTAGCAAAGGTAAGCTCCCCAACCAGTGAAAGTGGAAAGTGAATCTACATCTACACTCATAAGTGACTTTTTTTTCTGTGTTCTTTGTGATTCGGTCGAGGATCTTTGAGTTGTTCTCGCAGCAGTGTTTGGATTACCCACGGACTCACCCGAGAAGTTGCCGCAAGTGTTTCCAATGTTTTCAGTTCTTACATTTCGAAAAAATGATAACGAGAAGAAAGGATATTCGCTTGAAATTCAAAGAGTTTTTTCGGTTTTTACATTTTGCAAAAATAATACGAAAAGAAAAGATATTCGCTTGAAATTCAAAGAGTTGTTTCGGTTTTTACATTTTGCGAAAATTATACGAAGGGAACGGATACTCTGAAAAATTTCAAAACGCAGTTTTCATTCACATCAATTTTACATTTTGAAAAGAAGAATGATCGCTTAAAATCTGAAAAGCTGTTTTATTTTTACAATTTGCGAAGAAAAAACTAAAGAAACGCGTGCCTGCTTGAAGTTTAAAAGTTACTGATACTACCGATGATCGAAAATCTCAAGTGATTTTTCCGGCTTAATCAGTGATTGCCGCAAACGATTCAAAAGTTCAGAGCACTGCTTATCTTAAACTTATAATTTAATCAACGAGTGAAGTAAATACATATTGGCCCTTTTTAACTTTTTCTACCTCTTGAAATTAAAAATTCTTTGATCCAGCGAACTTATGAATACTTAAGCACTAGATACAGATAATCCACCCCCCCCCCTTCGTCACTTCTCTGAGCTCGCGGTGTGTGTTTAGTGATAATATTCCAAACCGAGGTTGACGAAATCATTTATTTTAATCTACTTCAATGGTTTTTTGTAAAAATTTTAATAATCGCGAGTTTGAAAATAGAAATTGTCGCTAATAGGATATCAAAGGCTTTCTTCAACAAGATTTTTTTAATAATTTCGATTAAAACTAAACATAACTTCCTCAAATTGATCCGATATGACACATAAACGTTAGGCAGAAGTAAATTATTAACATTCTATGAATAGCTTTTGAGCTTAAAAGTAGATCCAGGATTTGAATTTTTAGCTGAAACGATAACATATCTAACATTAAAGCTGAATTTTCGGGATATGGAAGCTAACATATAACTAAATATCAAATTTAAGCGAAATTATAGTGTTTTTCGGCAAGAATAAAATAGAATTTATCCGAAGAAGCTTCAGTCGCGAAAAAGATGGTTGCAAAAAATAACATTTTTTATTGAATTTACAATAGATATGAACTACTTTAAAAGTTATTTAACACAATTTCTTTGAATTAAAATAAAAATCGTTTGTACGTAACCTATCCCATTTAAGAATTGAGATTCATTTCATTTAAACTAATTGATTCATTTCTCGACGAAGTCTCCAAGGTTTACTTCAAGTTTTGCATTACACATGCTTTAAAGGAAATAGTCGAACGAATCAGTCATCTGAAACTATTTTATTAAAAGTTGAACGTGCCTCGTTTTTACGATTTACAAAAAAGCAAAATATTCTTATCAGAAAATGTAACCTATTTTAAAAAAAAAAAAAAAAAAAAAAAAAAAAAAAAAATACGTTTCCATGAAGCTTAACATCTGCCGCGGTCGATTTCTTTTAATGTGATTTGAGCTCTCGACAATTTCTCGTCAGTTTTAAAACTAGAATATCCGTTTTCAATAAGACTCATTCACAAATATGATATTCCAAATGAAAGAAGTAGAATTTGTTTTAGGATGCGGGTCAGCTTATTATCGCGTTAATCAAAAGATTTAGTCAATTCTTGTTTCTTATCCTTTACTAAATTTTACGAAAGGTAGCATTGTTCTTTCCATTGCTCGATTCTAAAAAGTGTCATTGCAATTTGGAGCCTGATATATTTTTGAAAAATTCAAACGTTAGTGCCTCGACTTGAAAAGCATCTTCAAAGTTCATGATTTTTCTATTTTTCCTCAGCTTGCCCTAATCATTCCAAAAGTTATTATCAGCTTTTCAAAGGTCCCTTTTAAATATTACAATGTGATGAAAAACTGCAGAAAACAAAGCTATAAAAAAAGAAGTAAATAAGTATTTTTAGACGAAAGCAATTCAGATATTCCATCGTAATATTTAGGTAGTAAGTCTAGGGTAAACCTACAAATACTAAGAATGATTCCTCTTTTCGTGAGTTTGAGAGAATAATAGTACTTTGTCTCAAACTCTTTTAATGGAGAAAATTGCATTGGTTATTATTTTTTTTTTTTAAAAAAAAAAACCAAATTTCTAGTTTCATCAACTTATTTGCTCTTTGTAAAAGGACCCTCACCTTACAACAACTCGTAGAGACATTTTTTTTAAATCGTGAAATATCTTGTGTAGTAGACCAGTAGTATCTACTGCGAAAACTTTCGGCAACTTTCGGAAATGATATTTAAATGGACTTGAGCACAACTTTCCTCGACTCCACAAACAATCATAGATTTTACAATCATATAATAACAGAATTTTGAAGTTAGAATTGCGTATCTATCACAGACCTCCCTGCAGTTGATTCGTTCCAAGTCCAAAACTGAATAGAAATTTTTATCTGCAAAGTAACACACTTTATCCCTCTAGTCACATTCAAAATTTTTTCAGAAAAGTATTTTAATCGCAATTTTGAAAAATTCACTACGGCTCATCATTTCATTCAAAAACAATTTCAATTGTGAAAAAGGAAACTCTCTGGGCACATTTGACTTTGTATCTAACTTCTGGGGAGTAGAATAGGAGAGAGCTAGAGGGGTTTGATCAAATCGCAATGATGCGAAGTTTCACCGGACAGATTCTTTATTTATTCATGGACGTTTGCAACTTTCTTGTTGGAAATTTTAGGAAATTTTCGTCAAATCACCAAAAGTATGGCAAAAAATTTCAAATAAAATTGGCAAATCTTCTCGAGTAAATAAAATAATCTGTCAAGCGAAACTTTGGAACGTTGATTTGGTTGCCTTTCTGTATCTTAAGAACAGGGTGGCAACATCTGATGAAAAATAAAATCTTGAAATATTTCATGAAATTTCAGAAAGTTATGAAAGATATTGAAAAATACTGGTTCCTTTTCATGTTTCGCAAAGTGTAAAAATTGTGACTTCCTTCAATTTTACGTGTTTCGTTACGGGTTGCGAACTCCAGCCCCTGAAAAATATGAAATATCTCGCTGAAATTTCCAATCTTTCATTTCTTTCTCACGTTTCATGCCACCCTGCCTATGGACCATGATATTTGCAACGTGCATCATTCTTACGGCGTTGTCTCCGTGTTACAGGTGACAACAAAAACAAATCAAGATGTGTGACGATGATGTAGCAGCCTTAGTTGTCGACAATGGATCCGGTATGTGCAAGGCCGGATTCGCCGGGGATGACGCTCCCCGTGCTGTCTTCCCCTCCATCGTCGGTCGGCCAAGACATCAGGTAAATAATTAAATAATTAAATGTAGGAAACAAAAAAAACAAAAGAAAAAAATCAATCAGAAAATATAAAGAGTTAACACACATCGTGCCTTGTCTCGATCAAAGCTGCCTATTTTGAACTGAAATTGCATTTAAAACATGCCTGACTTCAATCAACAAGTCAAAATGCTGCCGTCCTAAAGAAGAACGCCACACTATAGATCGATTCAATGGGAGAGGTCGGAAAAAAATTGGAAACTTTAAACGCTTATAACTCCGTTTATACAAAATTTTGAGGTTCTAAAAGTGGTTCCATTGGTTTCCTCGTGAAGTTCTCTCTCAGAAGCACCCCTTGAAATTTAAAATGTGACGGAATAAACATCAAAATTTCCAGTTTTAGTCAAAAATTTCATGTCCGACCTCTCTAATTGACTCGATCCACTGTGCGCCGTATGAGTCTTCAGACTTTGCCAAGTTTCCTTTGATGAAAACCGAATGCATTGCGAAAATTGTGAATATTTGTTTCCAAAAATTTCAGATTATTTTGTAAGCAATTCAATCTAAAATTTCTGGAAATTTCAAAGAAAAATGTGTATAAATGTCGTCAAAAAGACATTTATTATTAAGGTAAATTTGGCGACTCTGATATATTCGTACGGCGTTCTTCCCTCGCACGGTAACATTATACTTGGGGGTATATTTTTGAAAATATTCTAAGAGTCGCTCACGGGGGAAAATTTTATCTGAGTAAAAAGTAGGAATCCAACCCCAGAATTTCTCGCGTTTGTTCTCTAAAACTCCCGAGAAAACAAAAATATCATGCTGACATTGACAAAATTAATCCGTGAAATTGTGGAATCCCTGAGTTGGGGCAAGTAGATCGATTGAGTCAGGGAAATCGACCGAAAATTTTCAAAACTGATCAGTCAATTATCAGATTCTTTTAGATTCCGCCATTCCGATTTCACGTGTTTTCATGGCCTATCGACCAGGTTACGTATTGTGTTCCTACTTTTGACGAGGGAAAATCTGCCTTGGAGCGAGCTCAGAAACATCCTAGACTCAATTTTTCTTACGAAGCATCATGTACTTAGTCCCCCCTCGCTAAACGCTGCTCAGTTCGCGCTCAGATTGTTTGAGGTGCTTGGAAGACAAGGCATAAGTGCAGTTTTCAGAAACACTTGTTCGAAGTTTCGAAATTACATGAATCCTTACGACGGAAAAAAACTTCAAATTGGCTTTTAGATGCTTAAAAAATTGAATTTAGGAGCGAATTTTTCACAGAATATGTATCAAGACTAGTTTTCCTTGAAATCATTAATACCTCAATATTTCAAATACTGCACTTGTGCGCCTTGTTCTCCCAGTCTTTCGTTTGTGCTCTCAGCCAGCATGACCTAACGCAACTTTCGGGGAAGGAGAGAGGGGGTCGGAGGGATCCCTGCATTTTTCCGGCGACTTGAGGCTCCCGAAGTGTGACAGAAGCGGGAAAAGAAAAACCGTCACCTGATTTAATTTTACCCCGGGTCGAAAATAACGGAATCGAGTCCAACAATGCCGCGGCCGATAAGTCAATTATCCGCGAGTCCGACCACGCAAATTCCGCCCCAGGGCCGGCCCGAAAAAATCTGGGCCAGAACCCGAAACACAAATCAAACAAGTCCGGGCTCGGGAGCGCGCCGCGCCGCCCGAACAGGAAAGAAGTGTTTTTCCACAAAACAAAAATAAACACGCGGCGCGGGAGAGGGCGGGGGCGAGGGGGGCCGCGCTGCGGGGCTTTATTTCGGGCGCGCCTCGGGATGCCCCGTTATGGTCTTGGCGGGGTAGGGGCCCGGGTAAAAATAGGTTCCCTATTCTCGGAGCACGGCGGCAAGCCGCGACGCTCGCGGCCCGGCCCCGCTTGCGCCCTATCACCGCCCCGATGCGATACGACGGCGCATCTTGCTGCTCGCGGGCCTCTTACGGCGAGGAACATGTTGCAAAATGTATTCCGGTAGGCGTCGATTGAAAATGAGACTTTGATTCAAAATTCCGCGAGGGTTTACAAATTGAAGCCGGGATAAAAAAAAAGATGAAAAACTTTGATTTACCCTGAAAACTAAAGTTTTTAGTATGCGGATAACTGGAGTTCGAGGTTAACGGTGGATGTTTGGCTTTTCTTGGAACATTCAGACATTCTGAGTACAATGTAGGAATTGCAAATTTGAACCATTGGGTGGGTTATTTTGGGACGATCGGAATTTTAGTTTAAAAACTAATCATCAAGGAATTTTCATGCCTAATATCAAGCTACAAAATTTTAGAGCGAAATCAAAAGTACTTTTTCCAATCAACCTCGATACACTGAAATCAATTGCAGTATGAGATCAGAACTTTTGACTTTATTTTAAAATTTTGGAGGAAGATTTTCGGCACGAATTTTCCAGTTCTCATAGATGTATGCAGAGACTGAAATTCTGATTATTTATTTTTTATTATATAATCTATCTAAAGGTTGTAACTTGAAATATTTTGATCGTAGCCAGAATGCATTGCGTTAAAGCTGAAAATTTACCCTTAAGGCCATAAACTTTGGTTCAGAAAAGCACAATCTTTGATAGTCGTACTGAACTTCGTATTCTTTACCAAAGTCATTAGTTATTATCTGAACCGAGAACTTTGCTCTTCTAAATGTTTCAAAGTTCGCACCCTAGGAATAAGGTTTCCTACTCTGTCATGAAGCTGCCTTGACTTTAAATCTCCTCGAACATTATTTTTGCGTATTCCAAAGTTTGTAATTATGGCAGTTCCAAGAAGATTTCAAATCAAGGCAGCTTCATGGAGAATTGTAAAATTTTAACCGAGGCTCTCTTCCTTCGTGCTAAAATTCTCAGACTAAATAACTTCCAAATATTTTTACCCTCACTTTAAATATTGCACGTCGATGGTGAAACTACCAAACCACGTATCTCAGGTTGCGACGTTGCAGACTCCCTGTTATACTTGATTTTTGAAATGGAGAGCTACTGAACGTCAATTCTGAAAGACTTCCGTGGTTTTTCTGTTCTGCGCGAGGCAATTTCTGAGAAAACAACAAGAAGTTATGTCGACTTTTTTTCCTTCAAAAAAATAAAACAGGAGCCGAGATTCTTAAACACAGCAAACGATATACGTGGTTTGAGAGTTTTATCAACGACATGCGGGATGTATTATTATTTACGTAAAATTCTTGTCACGACATTTTCACATGTTTCTAACGTACAATTTTGAATCTCATAAAAGTCACCAGTTCATAGAAAATTGACCGTAAGGCTGAGTCTCAGGATGGCATCGCCTAGATTTTTAGCCTCATGTCTCAGGACCAGCACGATTGGGGCTTGCGCCTACCCAAAAACTAGGTATTGCCATTTCGTCGCCTTCCTGACATAAGGGCGTAACAACACTTCGTGAGATGAGCCCTTTTGCCGTTATAACTCAATGCGTTCCCGGGCTCATCTCAGAGTGAACTTACGCCCTTTTGTCAGCCAAGCGACGATTTGACTCGCCTCCTTAGTCATAGAGCAATGAACCAATTTTCCGTTTGTTGCCCTTTTTTTACTAGTTATTTCACAAGGAGTGTTATTAGGGAATCTCAGGTCTTTAACCACATCATGCACAAGAGTGATTCGCTGTTTTTTAAACTCGAGATTCTTTTTCTGTGTTCCAGGGTGTCATGGTCGGTATGGGTCAAAAAGACTCATACGTAGGTGACGAAGCCCAGTCCAAGAGAGGTATCCTCACCCTGAAATACCCCATCGAGCACGGTATCATCACAAACTGGGATGACATGGAAAAGATCTGGCATCACACCTTCTACAACGAGCTCCGAGTTGCCCCAGAAGAGCACCCCATCCTCCTGACCGAAGCCCCCCTCAACCCCAAGGCCAACCGTGAAAAGATGACTCAGATCATGTTTGAAACCTTCAACACACCCGCCATGTACGTCGCCATCCAGGCTGTGCTCTCCCTGTACGCCTCCGGTCGTACCACCGGTATCGTCTTGGACTCCGGAGATGGTGTCTCCCACACCGTCCCCATCTACGAAGGTTACGCCCTCCCCCACGCCATCCTCCGTTTGGACTTGGCTGGTCGTGACTTGACCGACTACCTCATGAAAATCCTCACTGAACGTGGTTACAGCTTCACCACCACAGGTAAAAACAACTTAACACCCTATTTCATCCCTATATTCCATATCCTTACCATACGTACATAAGAGTCGCTCTCGTTTACTCTGCGACGCCTAACCGCCACAAAACTCGGTCATCCCACAGCCCGTCAAGGAGTTGGCTTCCCCACATTTCATTTAACCCATATCCTTACCCTATCCATGAATATGTTCCTCGAACGTTAATAATCAATAGATACTCCTCAAATATTACATTATTAAATAATATCCTCATATTTTACAACTTTATGAAAATCCTCGCTGGGGCGTGGTTATAGCTTCACAACCACAGGTTGAAACAACTTCCAACCTACATCAAACACCCTTTCAATTTTCCTTCAATACTATCTTCCAAAACTATCCGAAAATATTTTGAATATTATTCTGGAAAACTTTTCAAAAGTATGAGAGTGCCCCTCAAATTTTACTTTATCATTCCCATTTTCCCTTAAAATTTCTCATATGAGAGTGTTCTCATCCATGACTTCACGTTCATTACCCAAAAAAATGGATCGTCATGTACCCTCCTGCTCTCTTCATGCATTCCATAGTCTTTTAATCTTTCCAGCCAGACGAAGATGTACTCAAAATCATCAATAAAAGCATTTTTGTTCACCCTCGGTGCTAAAAAGATATGAAAATCGTCAATTTTTTGATGAGCCCCAAGTGCCATTCTTAAAATCCATGTCCTTCCATTTAAAGATATCTCGTACTTCTATTTTTAATTCGTTAGGAAAGTGTGTAACATTCAGTGAGCAGTTGCATTTGTACGTCAATGTCATTTTAGACTCTCATGTAAGGAAGCTAAATGAAACAATTGTAAAAAGATAATTGTATCCCTCTCAAGTTGTGGCGGGAACTTTGAATCGGCAGAGAGACGAAAGCGCACCGATTCACGGGCACGGTTAGGGACTTGAATTTCCTCTACACGATAACTAACGCACTGTGATTTTGTCTGTTGACAGCTGAGAGAGAAATTGTCCGTGACATCAAGGAGAAATTATGTTACGTCGCCTTAGACTTCGAGCAGGAAATGGCCACCGCCGCTGCCTCCACCTCATTAGAAAAGTCCTACGAATTGCCCGACGGACAGGTCATCACAATCGGAAACGAAAGGTTCCGTTGTCCAGAGGCCCTCTTCCAGCCATCCTTCTTGGGTATGGAATCTTGCGGTATCCACGAGACCGTCTACAACTCCATCATGAAGTGTGACGTCGACATCCGTAAGGACTTGTACGCCAACACAGTCTTGTCCGGAGGTACCACCATGTACCCTGGTATCGCCGACAGAATGCAAAAGGAAATCACCGCCCTGGCCCCATCAACAATCAAGATCAAGATCATCGCTCCCCCCGAAAGGAAGTACTCCGTATGGATCGGTGGTTCCATCTTGGCTTCCCTGTCCACCTTCCAACAGATGTGGATCTCCAAGCAGGAATACGACGAATCCGGCCCAGGAATCGTTCACCGCAAGTGTTTCTAAGTTATTCGAACTTCCTCATCAAAACAAACGAATCTCTTTCCATCTTTGTTTCATTACCCAACATCTTTTGCAATCTACATCAAATGTACATATTATCCTCATCTCAATTGCAAGGACTTATTGCTAAGTTGTTCCTTTATTGTTTTTACGCGTTTTGTAATTCATTTATTAATTTATTTATCGATTTATTTATTTATTATTTACTCTCTTTCAATCGTGAACCTCGCTCGGACGGCGTGCGCAAGTGTGGGCTGACTATTTAATTTCAATTGTAATTTATTATATTTATTTTCTTTGTAAGACTCTGTACAATTTCCATGACCACACAAATATAACAACAATATTTCATTTATTTTTTTTGTTAAACTTTGGTAGTAACTTTTTATTTCAACCATATTCGTCATCCAATCAAGTACAACTTGAACTTTCCATTGAAAACACTTTTTTAAAAAAAATAACATACTAATTACCTGTTACAGCAAGCCAAACAAAATATTTACTAGTTGTTATTAAAGAGGCTCGATCACTAAATTATGACAGAAATTTGAAAAAAATAGTTCTTTCGAAAAAAAAAGAGCCCAAACAGGCCCAGACGCTGGCTTTTAAAAATGCTTTTTTGGCTGCTCTTATCCAATAATTTTGATAACTGATGATTAATTTTAATGTTTATATCTTCGATTTAAAAAAATGCCTCTTTTATTTAATAATTTTGAGAATTTATGATTGCTTTTGATTACTTTTCACTCAATTATAAAAAAGATCTTATCTTTATCACAACAAAAAAATTCACTCAAAGAACTAATCAGTGGTTTTTTCAATCATAAAAAAATATAATTTTCGATGAGCACTCGTGATAAGTAGTGATTACATGATTTCCATCTTATGGTGTCAGCATGGAAGAGCCCTTCAGGTAAAAAAATAATGAGAATACTATAGCATAGAGGGTTAGTTCTGTTATGCGTCATTTGACGCAAAGAACACACAAAAAAAATTAAAATTGACATTTCAAGATCATTTGAACAGTCAAGCAAAACATTCACATGTACATTGCAATGTTTCAAAATCTGATCTCCTGCTTTAATTTCTTCGGAGGAAACTAGCCCTCAGCTTCGCTTAACATTTTTTGGAAATAATTTTCATTAGGTCCGAAAAAATTGAACAATATTCTAGTGGGGATGTTGATTGATTTCATCCAAAAAATTAAAATAGGAGATGAGATTTTGAAACAAAGCATTGTAAATATGATTGTTTTACTTAACATCATTTTTTTAGAGTAAGAGAATAATGGAGAAACAAACTTAAGTTTTCCGGCGTTTCTGTTAGCCACAGAAATGACAAATAACACTCTTGGCATTATTGATAGTATAATTATAAGACTTAAAATTTTGACCAAATTTTTTTGAGTTATATACCATCGAAAACTGAAAATTGATATTTTTGACTCATGGTCAGTTTTTTCTCTGAACTAAAGAATTGGAGTTTTCCAGAGAGATCAAAACTCCTAAGATGAGCTCTATCCCTAGTAAATATAAAATGTCATCAATAATCTTCAGAGGTATGAAGAGCTCTGTAATGATCATCAAGGCAGAATGGCAAGATTGTGATATGAACCTATCCGTTGAGAAAAATTGCTTATTTTGAAACGTAGATTCAAAGTGTAGGAGCAAAAACATATCACAATTTGGCGACACTCCCTGGAAAACGATTGCGGATTTTATCGTGCTCTGAAGATCGTCGATTATATTTTATTTTGACGTATTTCTATCAAACGGAACTATGTGCATTAAGACATGAGCCCTGAGACCCATTAGAATACATGCATAACACGGCTCACATCATAATTCACATAGTTCCGTTTGATAGAAATGCGTCCAGTTTTACTGGAGATGCATTTAATCTTTTAATAAGTCATCATTCATAGTAATCTTAATTCCGAACTTTACCTAAAAAGTTGCAGTATCCACAGCTCAAGTCAGCGACTTGTCTTGTTTTGCGATCAATCGATTGATCTGCCATTTAAACTTATGGAAAAGCATCGACTATCAGGGTATTCATTAAAAATCAATTCTTGATGATGGCTTCTAATGGCAAAAGATCGATAGCTGATGATTAACTCTTCGTCGCCAAATTGATCGAAGGATGTCAAAACCGAACATGTCCATTATCTGATGAATAACCATAAGTATTCTTTTAGGAGCAAAGGGCTCACCAAACAATGGATTTATTAGGTTTTAACATCCACCAATCTAATATTCGAACTGAATGAATGGTTCAGAAACTCAAAGCAAGTTGGCATTTCAGTAAGATTTCAGGTCTAATTTGAATAAAATAAAGCGTTATTTAATAACTCGTGTATTTTTTCATAAATACTCATTAATCAGGATACACTCGGAAATCAAAAATAGTTAAAATCCGTGCGTTAGCTGAAAATATTCATTTAAAAATACTCAATGGATACATTTAGATGAAAGGTTGACAAACATCGTATTTTATTAGACTCCGTGTAATGCAAACTTCATTTCACATGGGCAGGAGTTGGTCTCTGAGGATTTCATGAAGCGTAATGTTTTCTCCATGGAATTTTGATTAAATATCTTCGGACATATTTTTTAGGGAATTAAGCACTTTTAATACTTCTTTAATACTTCTTTAACCAGGTTCCCTCAATTTAAATTGTTGCTCCTAAAAATAAAACGAAAAATAATGATAATTTTGGCGCCCATTCTAAGGACTTTATTGATTAGATTGGAATTATGCTTTCTTTTAAAGAATTTGACGTGTTTGAATGTTACAACACCGCAAATGTGCATACCGTGCTTTCTTCTTCCTTTGAATTTATTCTTAATTATCGATCCTTAATCGCACTGGTTACGTCATGTGCATTGGTCATAAGACTTAGTCGGATGCAGTGGCGATTTTGCAAGTTGGCAAAACTATGTTTCCCCTATTACAAACCATCGAAAGTTTAGATTTTAGGTGAGGCAAGCTGCCTGACCAAGAATCGATTATTTTACATGCATTTAAATGGAGGAAAAACAGCGTTGCCAACTCTGAAGAATGACCACTGGTCTGATGGTCTGTGCCACCGAATAGCATTGATCACAAAAAATTCTTCCCAATAATGATGATTGATCAGCCTTCAAAAACTTAAAAAGGAAGAAATCTGCAACATTGCAAACTGAGATACGTGGTTTGATTCATCCATCGGCACTATTAACATGCAACTTTTTTCTCATCATCTATTTCACTGGACCTCATCAAACAAAAATGGCATAGGTACGTCGATGATGTCCTCTGTCTTTTTTACCGCAGGAAGAAGGTGTGAATTTCAACCAATTGACAGATTTTCAATTTTATTCCTCCCTTTTCCGGCAAAAATCACTCTCAAAAAATTTCAAAAAATCAGGAAGTTCTATAACACTGCATTTAATATTATTGATATCCAATCATTAATTTCCCCTCTAACTTGATGATGATCAATCACTGTGTGATATTTTTCACTGCTTCAAGGATTCGCTCATGAAATTGGCCGTTCTGAACACAATTCGTTGCTTGGCTGACATAAGGGCGTAATTACACTCTGCAATGAACCCTGTCTTCCATAAAATTCAATGCTTTTCCGGGCTCATCTCAATGTGTAGTTACGCTCTTATGTCAGCCAAGCGACGAATTACTTAAATGCAAATCCTCAGAAGCATTCGGTTGGGCAGAACACAAATCCTTTAATTTCCATTGCTGACAAGGGGGAATTTTTAAATCCACATTGTGATAATTTCAACCGGCTCTCTGTACTTCATTGCTTCAACTTCAAATCCATGGTCCAACTTTGTCAAGGCGCATAGCCCTCTGTGCTGTCAACACAAGCATTATCAATAATTGGGGCAAACTGCCAATGGAGAGAGTAAATTTCTACACGGCAAGTAATATGTCATGCTAATTAGCAATCGTAATTATTAGAATGCAAGTGAGAGCCAACAGTCTGTTGCCCTATGATGGCGTTTGTCTAATAATAATACGTTACGAATTTCCTTTTAAAGCCTGATATAATTTTATCGATGACTTCGATTATCAGATTATCATATCGGTAGTAATAATCATTTTATTCATGACCGCATCATGCATATACCCTCATAATACAATGACGCATGTAAGACGTTTTCTAAATGTCTTTGAAAACACAAAAATATTTCAGATACGTTACTTTGAAATGGACGAAAAACTAAAAAAAACTCAAAAACGACTTTAAGACGTTCAACTTGAAATGCTATAAAAGTAATTACTAGATTTTTTTTTCATATTTTATAATTGTTATTAACGATGTTAAGTAACATGTTTTTAACTCTGAAAAGAGACTTTTTAGAGTTAAGAAAAATTAGCAAGTTGTCTTCTAAAATTTCCTTAAAACATGTCTAAGTCATTTAAAAAAGAAAATGTTTCTTATGACGGTTCATCTATTACGGTTCATATGACCGAACTTTTTTTCTCACTCACCAAGTCCATTGTTCGCGGATTATTTCTGGAAGCAGAATACAACCCATCTCCTGCCAATTTTATCTGTAATTCTTCATCTGCTGGTTCTCCAAAACCCCCAGATCCACATTTGAAAATTTTCGTATCCCAGTCCGTGAGTGTTCATAAAACATGGGAGTAGATAGAGAGTGTATGTTCTGGTGTAGTGATAGGATTAGAAACACCATTGAATTAAAATGAAACTACAAATTCACATCCAGTGGTTATCTATGAGGCTGCTCACTTGTGCGACATACGGTTGATTCTCGGTTGATGCGAAAACGAACTCGTGCCAATACGCTCATTCGCTCATAGCCTGCATCAACTGAGAATCAACCGTATGTCGCAAGAGAACAGCCTCATTGAAAACCACTGGAGGTGAATTTGTAGTTTCATTTTACTTCAACGGTGCCTTTAATCCTATCGCTACATCTGAACATACTTTCTCTATCTCCTCACAGGAGCTGGAAAATCTGAATATTGCCGATGAATCTGCAAAAACGCTCTACCTCAGTTTGCGCTACCCTGGTAAAAATTGGCAGTAGAATCTGTGTTCCAAAATACCATAGACCTACAGCCGGCTGTAAGATTTCGAATAGCTTCTATGGCCGGCTACACAATTTCTTATAGCCTTTTATAGCGGATGGCGAAAAAGCAACAGCTAGGCAATAAAGTGTATGCTTAACGTCACTAATGACGGATGCTAGGACTTACAGAGTTTTTGGACTACTGCTCTCTTTTTGGGCCGTAGTATCTTGATTATTTTGCGAGGAAAGGTCCGTACTTTTGATGGATGCCTGCCAGTCCTAATATATTAGAGCGCCCTCAGTTTCGTATGATACTGTGCAATACCTCTGGTGTGAAATAGTTGCTTTAAGCGCTGTGGCGTGGCACGCTGCGGCGCGGCAGGCGGGCAGCCGGCGCGAACCGCGCACTGGCGCCTGCAAACCTAACAGGGATACTTCACGCGTTGCGCAATGCGTGAAGTATCCCTGTTAGGTTTGCAGGCGCCAGTGCGTCGCCGCTCCGCTTTGTGTTAGGCTCTAATGTTTAATCTGGCGGAGTCAGCGTTATTCAACTCATGATTTTGAAATGTTGGCACATCCTATAAGGATTATTCTCATTTTAATCGATGAAAAAAAATATGTATTAAACGAAGATATAATGCGTGTTTTGTAAATATGAAGGTGGTTCCGTATCAAACTTATTATTTCCATCAAAGCACACGAATTTCTACAGAATTTCTTATAGCCTTTTATAAGCGATGGCGAAAAAGCAACAGCCAGGCGATAAAGTGTAAAGCCCGGCGATAGGAACTATAGCCCCGTGAAAAAATTTCACTTAATGAGCGGGGAAAAAAGGTTTCATTTTTTACGTTCATTCCATATTAACTTTCCGAAGAAATTAAATGCATTTTTTTTTTACAAAAATATGAGGTGAGATATGAATAATAACAAGGGTTTCATTTTAGCAATTTTTCACGTTTTTTTATAGTCTAAATTTGAAAGCCTATGTAAGCCTATGTCAGTTCTGACGTCATACTTTTCAAAATAATGCAATCAACGCAAGCTTAATTGGATAATAAAAATGGATTTGACGTTTGAAGAATTTTAGGGGGGTCAGAAATCGGTCAAAATGCCTTACTTAATACTTGAAAAGCTTTATCGGCTTCGGAGTAATATTTTACGGAGAACACAATTGGACTGTAAGTTCCATCTAGGATCAACGACTAAGCTCAAGAAAAAGGAGAACCACCACACGTGGAATTTAACCGCAGAATTCGCCGAAATTCCTCATGCAGGAGTAGGTTAACAGCATCAGAAGGATTGCCATAAACAAAAATCGATTACCTTCACTCATAATTCCCTGGAATGCAACAATGGCACGTTATTCGTTTCTTCCTCTTCCTGGCTTGGAGCCCTTGCAGTGAAATTCAATTCGCTCTCTGAAATCATCAAAGAGTAAATTTTTTGCTATTGCTGAGCAGGAAAGGGCTTTTTTTAAAAACCATCGTTCATTACGCGGAAGCGCTAGAGGTTTTTTCTTTTCAACGGCGAATGTAAATTTTTTGAGCGATTATGCGTTACTAGTTGATGGCACTTTAATTTTTTGGAATCAAACCTAGAAAGTCGATTTCAGGTCTGAATTCTACTTTACGTCAAAACGTTTAAAACGACAAGTGTTCAAAAAAATTTTAAAACGTTACGTCAATCAAGATTTGTACCGTTGCTTTTCAAGATTTAGTGAAACTGAAATATTCGCACCGCCCGAGATTTTGCGACGTCATTGCCACGCTTTAGGCAAAAAATTTCCTCTTAAAACCGAAAAATTTCAGCAGTTGAGGTAATATGCTAAAGAAATGCTTCAAAAGTACGCTACGAGAGTGAATGTTGTCGAGATAATCGTGACGCTGAAAGTTTCATCGTTATAAATATTTGATTTTGGCTCGTAAATAGTGTCCTTCATGTTTGCAAGTAATTTTTTGGTTAGAACCATTCACTTAGTGATGTGTAATATTAGTGCAAATATTCTATACATTAACGTTCATAACATGTTTTTTTCCGTTGAATTGCACAAATTAAAGAAAATACTTCAATATTTCTGATACACTGTGGACCTCATGATGATTATCATTATGCTGCATTAGTTCTTCATAAGGGCAAAACGCATGTAAATTTACAACACTGGTCGATAGTTGGATGGATTGGATCTTCCGTCATGATTATTCTTCGTCTATTCATTATTGGTAAGTCCCTGTTCGTTCCAAACTAGTTCTACACAATAGACTATAAAGAATACTTTTATAATAAAATGTATATGATATAATATCAGCATTTATCGTGAAAACCCTTCAGAACAAATTTATATTAAACGATTATTGTTTTGCGTGAACAAAAATGCGGCGCGGAGGCTAGCCTTGAAAAACACATGCCTAAATTACAAAATTCCTGGACTTTGCGAAGATACTCTCCTATTATACTACATCGTTTAAATCATGGAGATCAAGTTAATCTTGGATTTTAAATACTTCCATGTTTATCTTACTCTAATTGAAAATATTTCATAATTTTAAGAAATAAACAAGAAAGTTCTCTCCATCAATTTCTGAGAGCGTTTTGAAATATTATGAAAAATTTTAAAAGGAACGGAGGATTCGCTCCGTAAAATTTTCCGCTCGGACGCCACTTGGTCCATTTTCAAGAAACATAATTTCTGCACTTACTCCTTTCAAGAGTAACATGAGCATTGGACAGGATGGCTTCAATATCAAAGTCAGAGGGGGCCACGCCACGGGGTAGCACGCCCCATTGCCCCCCTCTCTCGAACAGAGACAAAAAGTATTCTTTTCGGAAAATTTGTTGGTGGAGGCCCCCCGAACTCACCTATCCTCTACCCCACAAAACAAGACAACCCAAACAGGGAAAGCACGGACACGCCGGTAATTTTTAGGTTAGGTCATGGAGCTCTTAGGGCAAAAAAGCTCATCAGCCAACTTAAGAATCCTAAATATTCAGTGTGATTTACTTTTACAGTTTTTCTGGCAAGTCGTTTGTAAAGCACGTGTTTGACTTCAGACTCGGACTGGCCATAAGGCCAATCTGCCATTTGCAGATACGCCCCCTCGGCGCGCCAAAAACGCGCCCCTCCGACAGATAGCAAAATAAGAAGAGAAAAAAATTACGACCGAGAATATATACGGAAAGTTTCTTAAATGAACGGAAGAAGAGGGAGTTAGGAGTGAAGAGAGGTGCTTTTACGCATAATGGTGAACAGAGGTCCAAGAACTACTTGCTGAAGCGTAAACAATTTTCTATAAAATTGTCACCTTTTTGTTGACATACAGGCGCTTTATCATCCCCTTTCTTCATTCTCTATGTGTAACTCCCGTAGAAACGATAGCCGGTTCGATTTTTATACATACGCACACTTTATAGACATCATGAGAGACCTTCAAACATATTTCTTCCTTTTCAAAATGACTATTGATTTGGACATATCATAGCATATCTCGAACAAACTTAACCTAAATTTATTTCGAAATTCAAAAGTAAGAGACGTCTAAAGTATGTAAAAGCGATACAACTATTCTCGCAAGATGGATGTCCACATTGCATATGAAAAATGTATAAGACGCGATGGCGTGAGTCGTGAACTCGCAATGCTCTGCTCTAGTTTAAAGCAACATTACAAATAAGACAAACGAAAACAAACACGACATGGAAATAGAGCAAGGGAAAGGATGCGTGTTAACGACGGCGCAGAGATACAACTATTCGTACTTGATGGACGTCCGTGCTGCATCTGAAAAATTGAAGGCGCGATGACGCGAAGCGGGAGTTCTCAATGCCCTGCTATATGCTGCCAATGAGGTGTCGCTCTGATTCGGGAGAAAAATTAAAGGCCCGAATACGTCTTTCTTGTCGTCGGCTATGTTGATACTCGTTCTTTCTTCTTTTTTCAGGTTCTTGTCTAATTCTTTTTCAGGATGGATTTTTAGACCCACGTCTTAAGCTCGTGTAAACCGCAGCACTAACACGGTTTTTATGGAAATAATGGTGCTTGGATGCGTCCAGTGGCTTTAATTTGTTTTGTTTTCTTTAATTTCAGAAGTCTGTCGGTCATTTCAGTACGTTCAATTTTACAATTTTTACTCTATACGATTAATAAACTTTGAACCTGAAAATAGCGTAAACTTGTGCTGCTTTGCCAAAATTTTCTGAACCCCTCTCCACGAAGGGGATGCCCCATTAGGAAATATCACATTACGCCCCTTTAACAAGCCAAGGGTCTACGCCCTCAGATGCGAGCCAGTCCGACCCTGTTTGACTTACAGTGTAGTGTGTAGTTTTAGCATAAGTGTATTCATTTTTGCGGAAGAACGCTCATCTATAAACATTCTTGTCCATCTTGGTTTGATGTCGGAATCTGAGGATTTTGGCAGCGAAATTTTCGTGTTCGAAGGTTGGCTACCCTTTTGGGCTCCAAGAGCTCCTGTTTCTGACCTGTCCGTCCGTACCCTCCCTGTACATATATGGACTGCATTTTACAATTTGGAACTATAAATTGGACGTATTTTTGTCAAACGGAACTAAGCGCCAATTTGAGTTCCTTTCGAGGAATTTAGAATGCCGAATAGCGCGCTCTGTCAAACGGAACTAAGCGCCATGGAAAAGCATTGCGAGTTCAGGACGGAATGAGCCCGACGCCCGGTTCCGCCGCCAATCCAAGCCCCCTTCTACCCTCTTCCCCCTATGTTCCGTTCGATAGAAATACGTCCAACTCCAGCCCGGTTTAAAAACAACGTATGTGCCAATAGTTTCCCTATGCACATAAGTGTTTTCCCAGAAGAGCCAGAATTTATAGTTCAAAATTGCAAAATTCAATCCATATATGGATCGCATTTTGCAAAATGGAACCAAGAGCATTCCAATGTTGCTAGAATTGTGCAACTTACATTCTTTGCAATAAAATTACTGAAATCATGCACAAAATTAAATCTACAAAGATCATTTTCGTCCTGAATTCATAGTTTATTGGGAGTAAAGATGAAACTTGTTTAGATTATCAGTTTATACTTGTAGGGTAAAATCAGTTGCACAATCTTAGCGACATTGGAATGCCCTTGGTTCCTTTATGCAAAATGCAATCCATATGTTCTCTAGGCTTGACCCCCAGTCTTCATCTCCAAATTCCCCCCCCCCTATAACTGTCTCTTAATCAATCTCTAAATAGCTACCTTTACCTTGAATTTTGACTCAGAACATCTGTGTGCAGTTTTCTTCATTCTCTGGCCGACGGATTTCGTAGTCATCGCTCCGACATCGAGGGCTTTCTCTTCGCGGTGGTTGGCGCAGGCGCAGGCGCAGGCAGCTGTATCCGGAAGACGCGCGCGTGGCTTCCCCAAGCGAATCGTGCAGGCCGTTGGCAGATCTTATTGCTGCGTCCTTAAATTCAGTCATTGGGCTGACGTGAGGAACGGAGACATGGTACAAATGATTCCGGGGCGTAGGGGACTGCTCCTGCTCAGAGCTTTCCACTGGGGCGTTGTTGTGAACGATAACATATTTCACTTCGATAACTTCAACATGATGAACGGAACGAGTTACTTGGAGCGGATTGATTCCATTGCCCAAGACGAGTTGTTCAGTGTTGGGCCTAACCCACGTAATCAGCCCCGTCTCGCCTTCGAGGAAACTGTTTCGCTAACATATAGGTAGGGTACCTTATTCGTACTGAGATTACTGCATTTCGACGGTGAAAGTCGGCAATCACATAACTCGTTTGCGGTGTCTGAAAATCTCCGCCTCTTTGTTATTTTTTTAAAGGAGACCAAATGGACATCATTCCTTGAAGTTTTTGCAAAATTTTCTTTGCACAGAGAAGAAAAATCACGGCAATTTTAAAGAATTGCCGTTGAGTAATTTTCCGTTTAAAAAATAAAGTATGATAGGAAGTGTCCGACATCGCAAACCGAGTTATGTGATTGCCGACTTACACCGTCGATCTATATTACTCAATCCACTGCCTGTGCCCGCAGGGCGCAGGTGTAATTACTATATTATTAGTAGATCGAAATTTCGACTGATATTTTTATGATCCATTGGGAGGAGAAGATCCTGTTTTATAGCAACGGTCACTCTGGTTTTTTGGGCACCCATCATGTACGTATTAATTCTGACAGTTTTGATATTATCTCTCATTTAATGATAGAAGAGAGTAAGGTAAACGTGAGGTATTTTAAAACCACTATATCCACTTTCGATTAGCTCAAGAGTACTTGTATAAGAAAAATATTGTCATGTCTGTGCCTACCGCTCTCTGATTGGTTCCTCGCATTTTTAGGATTTCCATGGGGACTCTTATGGACCAATGTAAACAAACCAAGAGGAATTCGTTTTGCTTATGCTGTTATCGGGTTATCATAATCACCAAAAAGTTTAATTTTTGGTAAGAATAGCCATCTAAAATTGTTCAGAATTCATCTCAGAGGGTGAAAATTAGGAAATCTCTATCATGTCTGGTACCATGTGGCCATCTTGTTTTTTCACCTTGATCCACAACCAGGAGCGAGGACGAAGGATCGAGCTACGATGATAGCCCTAGAACTCGCCGACCAATCAGAGAGTGGCACACTTTTTCTGTGGTGAAAGGATGGAGAAAATAATACTCTGCCTCTCTCTGTGCACGCCCTTCAGCACAGCCATCTCCGGTTTGATGAGGCTAATAGGATAAAAAAAAAGTGGCAGATGTTACATTCGGATGATACAAAAGTACAGATCGTCACCCTCCGGCCAAAGTATCACAAGCGCCATGCAACGTACAAAAATTTCCGCCGCCATTTAATTGTTTACACTGTTTACAGAGAAATTGTTGCACAAACTGATTGCGGTGGACGCTCGGGTCGTAGGACAGTATGTTGGAGTTTTTTTGCCAAACGTGCGTTAAAAATTCAGCATAGAGCTGAAAATCTCAATACGGAATTGTATTGTGATAAAAAAAAAACTCGTTGGCAAAAAAAAACTCCAACATACAGAAATTGATGGTTGAATCTGTTTGAAAATTTCACTGAATTTTATCGACAGCACAAAGAAAACTCAGTGAAATAATCGGACAGTTTTGCTGAACAACTTCTCTGTAAAAAAATGAAATGGCGGCGGAAGTTTTTAAACGTCGCATGGAACTTGTGATACTTTTGCCGGAAGGTGACGAAATAATGAACATTATTTGCTTGTATCTTCGCGAGCATCACTCACATTTACGCAGTTTGAAAATTTAAAAATTTCCGGGACCTTAACGCAGTTGAATAGCTATCGCAGTAACCAGCGAGTTTCATTTCATTAATATTTTTATTGAAATGTCTCTTTTTAGAATGGTTGGAGTGGTGCTACCTTACAATCCGATCTTTTGCAACTGCAGACATTACGCAGATTACGTCATATACGGGAAGACGTTCGGCAAGAGACCCAACTACTCTGACATGTCGGACTGGAGTATCGGGAAATTTTGCCCTCTGCATCGTAATTTAACACGAGGAATGGACTTCGAAGACAAAAATTTCTACCTAATGGATGGACACGGGAACCCGTATCGTCTTAACCGCATACCTGATTAAGGAATGGAGAATTTGCACTCGAAAATGTTATTGCTTCATTTGATAGTGCTAAATGAGCTGAGTTCGCAGAATTTCTCATAATTTTTTTCTGACATGGGAAATTGGAGAGAAAAAGATTTAAAAGTAAGAAAATGTGCCGCCTTTTGACGTCAATTGCAGGCGGCATTTTCCATTTACCCTGATAAAAATTGGCGATAAGAGCTGCGTTTCAAAATACCATAGGAATTCTCATTGCCGGCTAAAGAAGGCTACAGAGAATCATATAGCTGGCTGTAGAATGCGGAGAAAATCATACGGCCGGGCTATACGAAGCGATAAAAAAGTATGCAGCCAGGCTATCGTTCCTATCGCCGGGCTTTACACTTTATCGCCTGGCTGTTGCTTTTTCGCCATCGATTATAAAAGGCTATAAGAAATTGTGTATACATGCGTCTGCTTTGGAAATCATTAAGTTTGATACGGAACCACCTTAATATTTACAAAACACACATTATATTTTCCTTTAATACATATTTTTTTTCGTCAATTAAAATGAGAATAATCCATATACAGAATGTGCAAACATTTCAAAATCATGAGTTGAATGACGCTGACTCCGCCAGATTAAATATTAGAGCCTAACACAAAGCGGAGTGGCGACGCACTGGCGCCTACAAACCTAACAGGGATACTTCACGCATTGCGCAACGCGTGAAGTATCCCTGTTAGGTTTGTAGGCGCCAATGCGTGTTTCGCGCTGGCTGCCCGCCTGCCACGGCGCTTGAAGCAACTATTTCACACCAGAAGTATTGCACAGTATCAAACTAAACTGAAGGCGCTCTAATATATTAGTAATGGCAGACATCCATCAAAAGCACGGAGCTTTCCTCGCAAAATAAATCAAGATACTACGGCCCAAAAAGAGAGCAGTACTCCAAAAACTCAGTAAGTCCTAGCATCCGTAATTAGTAACGCTCAGCATACACTTCATCGCCTGGCTGTTGCTTAATCGCCATCGGCTATAAAAGGCTATAAGAAATTGTGTAGACGGCTATAGAAGCTATTGGAAATCTTACAGCTGGCTGTAGGTCTATGGTATTTTGGAACAAGGATTCTACTGCCAATTTTTACCAGGGTAAACACATGTATTTTAGCAGATAACGTTATTTTGTCATATTGTCTCCAATAATTGTTCAATTTAGAAACCAAGGATATCCTCCACACAGTTTTTCTATCAGTATCATTTTAAAGTTGAAATTCACAAAATTTCAGACACCTGAAAATTCTATATCCAGTGATTGGCGAAAATTTCACCGAAGAGACCACTTTAGTTGTTCACGAATCTGACATAGTTACGCAAACGAAGTCCATTTATAGTATTACAAGTATTATATAGTTTAGTATAAATATAAACAAGATATTTAATAAAAATTAGCAAAGTAGAGGTATAGAAGAACATATTTATTTATATTTAGGTGCTGCACTAATACACCACTGTAGTATTAGCTGATATAGCATTTATAGTCTCGCCTTGCCGTTAAGCGGTGGCTCATACATGTGTGGTTTTTAATTTTTTTATCGGCGGTTGAAAAAGGGCATGTTAGTCTCAAAACGTCCTGTCAAATTGTCTCTATTCACAGCCTGTACCCCACATTTTTGTGCTTTTATTCCACATAGTATCACAAAGAGGCGTAAAGATTCTTTTAGACTCTACTAATAGTTTTTGTGATGTTGCTATGTATTTCTTCATCATTTTTTTTACAATTGTGACCGGTTACAGAAAAGGACACTATATTCCGCGGGGTATTTTTTTCAGAAAAACTATTTTTGATTAATTGGACTGAAAATCTAATTTTAAGGTTCCAATCCGACAGAATAAATTTCAGGTAGTCTAGTTGATATTTGTGCCATTAAAGGGCGAACATTGCATTTCAATTTGACACTCTTAAATTTGGAACGAGACAAAATAAAACTTCACACGACTTTTTCTTAAAATACGTTTATTGATCTTCAAACTTCAAATAACCACAACCCCCAACTGGTTTGATATTTTTTGACTTTTGTGCCACAATATTCTTACAAATACCGTAAAACCAAAATTTCGATTTCGAATTATTTGGTACTAATCGTTCTCGAATCATTCGCTTGTTGTGTCGTCCTTTTTTTTTTTTGGTTCTGAATAGTTGTCACTTTAAAACGTTCTCTAAAGATTAGAAAATCAAAATCTGGAAAACGCCACGCCATCCGGTGTTGCTTGGATTTTGCTTGTGTGAAACCCACGTGTAAAATCATCTGAGTGCTCCATCCCTTATGTCGTAGACTTCATACCGGAAAACTTTCTCTGGATTTTGATTTTTATCTCAGACCACTCACTATAAGACTTATGTTAAGAAAGAGGAACATTCGCACAATCTTAGCAACATCTGATGGCGTTAACCAGGATTTGAATATCCTCTCTTCATATCTTCCGACGGAGAAAACTTCTCTAGGACATAGGACAATGTTTACGAAGAAAATTTCAAAATCTCGAAACCGCTTGTTTTTTCTGTTAGCGTGACCTAACCCACCCTGACGCGACGTTGTGTCGGCCTACTTGTGTTCCTCTGTTAACGCTTCTGTTGACACATTTTACGAGGTGACGCTGCCAACGCGTGAGGTTTGAGATTGAAAGAGATATTCATGGAGAGAAAAGTCACGTGAAGATCGCGTGCGCAAATAAAACCAACAGCTTCAGTATAAAAACATTCCAATTAATTGGAAACCATTAATCAATACTCTATTAAATAATATTGCATGAGTGAAGCGTAACGCATAACGCATAATGCTTAAGGCGCAAAGCGCTTCTGAGCGTTGGACCGCGAAGTGGTCACAGGGCATAGCTCTCTAGTTTTTGGATATTGAAACTGTTGAGGGTGATTCTAAAAAAAGCAGCATTGAGTGATACTGCGATCCCGTTAAATATTACAGCCGCTATCAGAGAAACTTTTTAACTGAAATGATCGGGTCTCAAGCTGAGACCAATTTAATTAGCACTAAATTTTTCTGGTGCCAAATTGGGTTACTTCACAGAAAGGAAGAATTATCATTGAAAAAAAAATATAATAGTAAAATTAGTAAATATTAGTAAATATAAGGCTGTAAATATTAATGCTGCTGTTATTATTTTTAGCTGCTGTAAATATTAGTTTCAATTGCTAATTTTTTATTGTATAAGTTAAAGAAAAAAAAGAAAAAAAACAGCAGTATGGCGGCTCTTTTGTTGAACTCTGTGAAGTGAACATCGAACTGCGATACATTACGTGTTTGAAATGGGGTCCAGGGTCCATGATGGTGCACTGGTCCAGTCTTGTCGTGCCGAAATAGTTTTAATAATCGAAACACTGATATGCTTTTGCCGGAGTGCTGTATTTCCAGAACTTCAAACTTCCTGTCTAAAAAATAGGATCACATTTGACTAAAAGGAACCAGCGCGATCACAGTGTTGTCAAAATCGTGCAACTTCTTCTTTTCTTTTAAAAATACTCAAAATATGTAAAATTTACAAAATTATATTTCCTAAAAATTAACAATTTTTGGAAGGGAAGCAAAAATTATTTGCTATTCTGGGAGATTTCTTAGATAATTATGAAGAAGCAACATTTTTACACCACTGTAATCGCGCTGGTTCTTTTTTGCTAAATGCACGGTCCAATAATGGTTACCTAGGCAAGTGACATGAAAATATCGTGCGGGTGTCATGTGTGAAAATCTCCGCTCCTGTTTTTATTTTTTAAAGGAGTTCAAATCGACGTCATCCCTTCGAAGTGCTCGCAAAATTTTCCTCGAACTAGAAAACAAATTGTCCTTGAGTAATTATGGCAGGAAATCTACGACGTCAAAACAGAGATACGTGGGTGCAGACTTACACCGTCGATTTATGTTTGTCGAATGCTGGTTGATGATTTCGGGGAGTCTGTCAAATTGGATGCTGCTTTTGATTTCCCTCTAACACGTCACTCATCTATCATCCAATATTGGCGAACGCGCAGCGAAAAGAACCAATTTTTAAAATGCTCATCGTGGATTCAAGGTCCCACCTTACTTTTTAAGCAGTACGATGAAAATATTATGGTATCAATCATTTTGGCATAGTAAAATAGTAAATACAATGTAATTTTTTATATTATTCGTTACGACTAAACAAATTAATTTTAACTTCTTACGAATAGAAATATACATAGGACATGGATTCCACAATAAGCATCGTAAGAGCATAGATTATATTTATTCGTGAAAGTAGCGGCTGTTGGAGTGCGATCTCAAAAAATATGTCCTTGTGAGCAAAGAGGCGTTTTGATCAATAACGCGGCCTCACTGGCCTCCCTTCGCCGTGATGGAGAGAAGCAATTACGAATCCCTAACAATAACAATCATTACTAACTGTTGCCAAGAATAAAATATACGATAGCACTTCACAATAATGTCTCGATCTGTGCATTTGTCCAAAATACATAGACGATCAGCGGATCTATTATCGAAAGTTTATAGTAGCGCGACAAGACATCAAAATGCAATGTACACCGAAAAAATAAAATTGCTGATTTAACAATTTTGTGGTTAAAAAAAGTGTCCAACATGTTTCCATGTAGATTTTACAATAATAAAATGGTGACTGAACCACCCCCGTGATTAAATTAGTTTTTCATTATTGTAAAATGTATACATTTGAAACATGTCGGAAGTATTTTTTAACAATTTAATTGTTAAATCAGCTACCCATTTTTTTCCGTGTATTGCATGGTTCAGATGGTGTCTTTTATGGTTCCAGTAATGGGGCCGCTGGCTAGCGATTGCGAGATCATCATTTTCATGAATTTAACCACGCTCATTGACGACAGTTTCCTGTCCTGTAGTAATGAACTGATGAATAACAGCTCCCAGAATACATGGTATCTTAGATTAAAGGTAAATGATCAAATGCATGAAGGGAGGAGGTTTGACAATGACATATAATTCCTTGACTCTTTCAAGTAGAAGAGTTGATCGGTGCTATGGACTTCAATTGTGTGGATGTAGAATGCCTTCATTTTGCAGGGCGGCAAATTGAGTGACACGGTGGTCCTGCACCGTTCCTTTGCGCTAGGCAGGAGGCAGGGACCGCAATGGATCATGCCGGCCATATATCAGCCTGATATTTAATCCTATAGGAAAACCTACCAACAAAGAATACAAAATAAATAGAGCCATTTAAAAAAAAAAAAAAAAAAAAAAAAAAAAAAAAAAAAAAAAAACTGAAGCGATTGACATTACTGATCGCCAGTGTGACGAGAAAACAGTTTCAAGATTGTGGCAAAATTGTGATAAGAAACGCATCAGAGTGTTATACCTCAATGTTTCAAAATTCAAGCAAATATGGTCACTGATGAAAGGATTACGTTGTTTTAAGTGTGAGTAAATACCAACTTCAGTATGAATTTTAGACCAAGAAGTGTGACAATAGTCTTCGTTAATCACCTAAAATTTTACACATTTTCGCGGTTGAACCTCCAAATTCCCTCCCAATGGGTAACAGTTAATTCTCAAACACCCCTAAAAATAATAATTTTCCTTTCACTCTCAGGTCAGTGGCAAAATTTTACATCCGAAGCTCTCATTCCGATTGTTAATTAAATTACAACCAAGATTGCAAAGTAATGATAGCAATTTGAAAGTAAAAGAATTAAATTTTCATTTTCAAAAACGCGCATTTTCACATACTTTGAGAGACGAGATCCCTTTTTACATATTTCATCTCCGCCAGCACAGTCCTTGCTCCTTACTCGTATAATGTCACGGTCAGCTTTCTCAACGATACTAAGAGTAATGTGTCGCGAAATTGGCCTAGCTTCGAAATTGAAGGCTATTTAAGCGTGCGGGTAGGTCGAAGCAAACCTCTAACTGATGCGATTCGGATCAATATTTCCGAGACAAAGTTTTACCGTCATCAACAACCAACAACGCAAATGAAGGGTTTGCTTTCGTAATTAGTACACCTGATATGCTCATTTTTTGTGACACACGATGCAACCATTTATATTAATTAATTGCTTAAACATATCGCTGGGAAAATTTAGATGGAGCGCTTTAATTTACCGTACGCGCTCGACTCGGCGTTTTTCTTAAAGTGTTTCCATAAAAGAAGTAAGTAGCCTGCCAATGTTTTTTTCTTTTGTAAATTAAATCAATCACAGCACCTTAAAAGAAATCTTAAAATATACGCCCAATCAACTTTTAGTATAAGTGAGCGTAATGTCAACGTGCAAGTCCTTATTTTTGTGTATTCATGCTTTCCATCAGACACTGCCGTGCTAAGGAAGGACGTCGTGATAGCTTTTATGTGTTTAAATCTCCCTCGATAAATCACGAATTTTCGAGAAAATGTGTAAATATTTTTCTGCGAATATTTCGGAGGGTTTCGCTCATAATTTGATCTAAAGTGCCTGGGAATTTAAAGGAAAAATATTCATAAACTTCTTCAAGTTTAAATATTTCCCGAGAGGCAATTCGAACACTCATTCGAACATTCGAACACACGACATTCGAATGCTAATACGGCGTTTTTCAATAGCACGGTAGTACAGGAGACACTCTGGGTTTCATAAATACTGAAGCATATTCTGCCGTGCTAAGGAAATACGTCGTATGAGCATTCGAGAGTTGCCAAATTTCCTTCGATAAAATGTTTATTGTTGAGGAAAATTATGAATAATTTTCCTTGAAATGTTCAGGAACTTAAGATCAAAATGCAGATAATATTTTCTGGAAAATTAGAGGAAAAATATTCGTAAGTTTACCAGGAGATTCGTGTTTTATCAAAGGAAATTTGGCAACGTCTGAATGTTCATACGGCGTTCTTTCTTATCACGGCAGTATTAAAGTGTCTCGTTTGTCTCTTTGGTTTTTTTTCTTTCATAGATCCAAGACATTCAATTACCTGAGGACAAAGTATTCCGTTACCAGTACTGATCAGTTTTCTGCGTGCAAGAACTGTTCGGGTGGATGGAGACTTTCACTGTCATTCTACTAATGCTCATGAGCATTTTTACTTATGGCCAGTATCGTTTCCACAAGAAGCACAAGTACTGGGCCAAACTTGGGGTTCCTTGCGTCTCAAAGTGGAGACTTTTCGTTCAGGTGAGACGAATAACTCTTAAAAAATTTCATTAAAATTTGAATGTTTCGAGCATATCTACAAATCATCTTTCTCACGCCAAATTCTTAACTTACCTGCTAGCCCACTTCACTTCAAAACATAAACTGAAAATTTATAATCGTAAATGTGAAGATGTACTTACAGATTCTAAAGGTTAAAATATTTTTTACTTGGTCGCCGAAAGGACAGACAAAAATTAATCCTAATTTCAGTAATTCATGAATCAGTAAGCAGCATAACATATTTAACTTTCAGGATCGATTTTTCGGCTCAAGATATGTCTTTTCTTTCCTTTACACATATGCCTGGGTCAGGGCCTATCGCTTATCGGTGCCCGCAAAAATCATGGAAATCGGCCTAGTAGAACGCTCAAACGATCTATGACAAAAAATATAAATTTACATTGTTTAAATGGGAAAATTCGCAACTTTACCACGTAATATAAAAAAAAACCTGCAGGTCATATTTTGAAAATATAAATAAAGCGCGCTGATCTAGAGACTATAGCCTGTCGATTGTCGCAAAAATCATGAAAATCGGCCTGGTAGAACGCTTGAACTAAGCGTTACCAGTTATGCAAAATTAGGAGGTCCCGGAGCTTGTAGTATAGATAGAGAAAAAAGTCATATTTTGAGCCAAATACTCGATCCTGAAAGTTAAGTACGTGAACTTCCGGACACTCTGTATAGTACCACCGTGAGTGAGGCTAATCCAGTACTACGTTTTCATCATCCCTTCATTCTTTTGATTTTTCCAGACGGTGGCTATATCATTGGGGCGCCTTCCATTTTGGACGATGTTCACTCAACAATACGATGCGCTGACGGGACACAAATGGGGTGGCACTTATCAGATAGGTCGACCATCGCTCTTTTTCCGTGATCCGGAAATCATCCGTTGCTGCCTGGTGAACAGCTTTTCTCACTTCCACGATCGGCACGACGCCAAAACCAACGAGGACGATCCATTGACTCAAGATCTCTTCCACCTCTGTGGCCATCGATGGCACATAGTTAGACAAAAGGTAATAAAATACAAATTTACAAGGAAAATTGTGGTTTGAAAGTTGAAACTTATTCACACCGAAAAAAAGAAGCTCACTTAACATTCTGGATATAAAAAAGTGTGCGACGACTCACAAAATACTGAGTTAGCCGCCACAGAATACTGTAACAATGTCAAAATGTAAAGCTAACTTCTGTGGCGGTTAATTAATTTAGCGTTTTGTGAGTTGTCTTACACTATTTTACATCCAGCATGTTAAGTCAGCATCCCTTTTTTTCGGTGTATAAATCAGTAAAAAATTTAAGCCACGGTGTGCATAACGTCATTCCTCAATTTCTTAAAAAGAGTGAAATATTCGTTGAAACTTTGGATGTAGCCTTTTGACGTTCATTAACTCTCTATTTTTTTGAGGGGGTGGGGAGTTGAAAAACGTATGTTATTTGGTAGAGCAAATCTGCCTCAACTCTAAAAATCATGGAAAATTACCTTTTTTGGGGAGACAACGTTTTATGTGGTTTCAGTCATCTTTAATCCCTCCTAGTGACAACTTTTTAGAGCTCAGTATTTTCATCATGAGATATATTTTCAAATTTCGATCATACATAAATCTATAATGGTCTCCGAGTGAATAATTTCCGAAAGCCGTAAGAATTCGTTCTCATATGGCAAAAGTCCGGATCATGGAGAATTTGGATTTAGACCCCTTGGTCTCTCTTTCTTGGTCACGCCTTCACAAAGTCTTATGCAGTCTCACAGAAAGAAATATCAAAACAAATGATTGGTTAGTGCGAGAAGTAAAACACAAAATAATCCTGGCCTTCGTTTGACAATTTCAAGAGAAAATGGCAACTAGTTTTCTTAAAGAAATTTAATATAAAAACGAATGATAAATACCAACGTCGTAATCGGAGGAATGCATTTTCTCAGTCTCTCCATTGCTTTCTGCGTTAAATTCACTGTACAACTGTACTAAAACCAACACAAAATTAGTGTTGGTTGTATTTCACGTCGCTTATACTAACCAACACACCAACACAAGAACACAAATATTTTTATCAGTGCTGATTTCTAGGTGGCGCAAGCGTTTAGCGCGGCAAAATTACGGCTCTTGTACCAGTCACTTTGCGGATGTGCGCAGGAACTTGATGCCCACATTTCGAGTTTGTGCTCAGAACAGGGTTCCGAAGAGGTGGAGGTCTGTATCAAGGAACTCATGGCCAATTACACGATGGAGGTGAGAATGACATGGCGATACAAATTAAGTCTTTCTCGAGGAGATGGTAAAGGGAAAAAAAGTTGCAATGAGTTAAAAAATGGTAGAATCTAAAGTTTTAAGGTCAGAATCGGAAATTCTCCTTCGAGCTGAAACTATGCCAGTCTCACATAAAATAAAATGACCCGAGAAGTCCGATTTTAGGATCTTAAAAGCTCCACGAGTCTGCTGGTTTCCGCGACCGGGGGATAAGGCATGCCGGTGAATCGTCAAAAATGGTAAAAAAAAAATGATAAAAAAAAAAGAAAAAAAATTCTCAGCTTCGGTTTTAAGGTGAGCTGGAGATCGTATTGTTAAAGAATATACAATTTTATTAACGTTTTCAAGAATGAAAATGAAAATAAATGAAAGTATAAAAAATCTTTGAAAATCATCACTCATTTCGAAGAAATACTGCTCGAATTATTGCAAGGAATTTTTAGAGAACTGTGTTGGATGACGAAGAGAAGTCATCCGGAACGCTGAGTAGGAACGATGATCAGGGCTCCTTTTGAAAGTAAAACGAGACAGGAGATTTATATCGTCGCAGACCGAAATACGTGGTTTGGTATTTTCACCTGCACCATCGAATTGTTCTCTGTTTCTCTTAATTTTGCAGCCAGTGGATGTGCAAAAAGAGGCTAAAAGCATCACGGCGCCTGAATGCAACCAATCGTGCTCCATGGATGCGAGTGTTGCATGCAGAAAAATTGAAGGCTTTTCTTACCCGCACTGAAATCTGCGTAATTAATTGGATATGATACTTTAAACAAAAATTGTTCAATGAGTCAAGTTATTGCCGTTGGTAAATAGTATTGGTCAAATACAGTGTAAATGGTAATATAATAAATAACACAGTAAATAGTATAGTGTTGGTCAATGTATTTCCCTTTTATTAGTCAGATTAAATTATTTTTAAAAAATGTTTCCACTTAGGGTTCTCTTTGGGGATATTATAGATTTCTATTTTCAGAGAAATATTTATTGCTTGGGAAAAGTCAATATTTCAAGCCATTTTAAATTCGATTAAACGAATTTGATTGTAAAGTTGAACCTGAGTATTCTTACTAAATGATAATTTTCAACTTTTCGATAAGTTCGTCCTTTTCTATGAGCTTAAAATTTTGAGACAGCCACAAAATAGTTGTTAAGTTCACGTCTTCTCTACTATTCTTTTATGTCGTATGCACTCCCCACTTTTAAGCGGGAGCCTCGACGTGAGCATTTTTTAAATCCAATTACACAAGTATATTTTTTTTAATCAATATGTGCGCATTTTTTTCCTTCTACTCACAGCGTGTGAGTGTTCTTTCCTCTCAACAATACGCATGTTATCATAGGTAATAAGTGCCTCTGCTCTGGGCATTCAGTGCAGTGCAATTAAGAACCCGGATTGTCAACTGCGGCGCATCTTGGAGCTCACGATGTCTTTTAGCCTTCGTTAATACTGTATTTGGTTCATGGAGTGTATCTGGCCTGGTCTATACGGAAAACTCGGTATATCGCATGTCAGCTGTGAGATCCTTCAGTTTTACAGGTAAAAATGGAAGTCTCCTCAAAGAGCGCAAAGCTCAGAGCGCTTAAGTGTTTGCAAAAAGAAATGAGCTTCTTTTCAAAAATTTCTTTTCTACCGCCCCTTCAAATGCTATTTTCCCTCCTTCTCTACCCGCCATTTTTTATGTTATCGATCATCCCCACATTTTTTTCGGAAATATCAACGACATAAGGACGAGAAAATGCTCAAGTCCCGCCACAATCTGTATGGAACTCTTAGACTCTTCGGTCGAGCTTCGTAGCGCAGCGTGTGGGTACAATTATTTCAATGGGGGCAAATCAGAAAAACCATCCAGAAAACTCAACATCATGCATTTCAGTTGCGAGATACATTAGTTTAAAAAAATTTAGTCGTTTAGTGATTTCATAATTGGCCAGAGGGGAATGCGGATGTTATGAGCGTTGCTTTTACGCCTTCAATCAATTTTCAACGTATAGGTCATAAAATATCCTCATGCCCAACAATAATCATCAAGAATTTATGCCTTGTGATGTCTAAAAGTCTTACCTTATAATAAGTTACCTGGCGATTTTGAAGCTAACTCTGTTTTGCTATTCTAGTCTTTATGATTGCTACTACGAAAGTGCTATGAAAATAAAAGGTCGATAGACCCAGGTCAGTCCTCATGCATTCTGAGATGATTCTGATCTGAGTCTTCATGCATTATTGGATGCTTTCTTTTGTTCCACCCTTAGATCAATCATTAAAGACGCAGAAGAGATGAAAAGAAAGGATGCCGAACCACATCGCAAGGACTTCTTGCAAATATTGATGAATCTCCGAGATTCCGAACAACAAAGCGAGAGAAAAACGGAAAAAACGATGTCAGAAGACCCAGCTACAGCAACTCAAGGTATAAAAAAACAAAAGGAATCCAACATTTATTACAAGTCTGATACACAGGACCGAATTATCACCTAGAGGCCCGGGGTGCTGGCGGACAAAAGGGGTCATTTGCGGCTTACCTACACTCAAAATTGAAGGCATTTCACCTGCAATTACTTGATACAACCTAGTTAGACGAACAATATTTTTAAAAATGAAAATTTAGAATATTTAATTAATGCTTTCACAAAATATTTTAGAAAAATTTCCAATTTTTTTTAAATTATGAAGATGTTAACATCATTTTACTTTTAAAATAATTTTTGATTATTTTCGGAATATTACCAATTTTTTAAACAAATTTTTAAAATATTGTTGGCTGACTGGGTATGCTCAAACATTGAGATTGACTCGTAAACAAGGAGGACCATTCGTAGGATGTATGCGTAGGATGAAGAAAGAAAACCGTAAAATAATATTTTTTCATTGTAGGTCCAGTCCTGACGGAGAATATCATGGTGGGCATCATCAGCTCTTTTCTTTCTGTAGGCTATGAGACAATGGCGTCTGTTTTGGCTATCTGTCTCTACGAAGTAGCCCTCCACCAGGAAGTTCAACAACGGCTCTTCCAGGAGATTTCCCAAGTCCGTAAAGAAGCTGGTGGCGAGATCACCTTCGAGGACACTAAGAAACTCCAGTTTATGGAACAAGTTATGAGTGGTAAGAACCGAATGTTTATAATCAACGCACCAAGGACCGCAGCGAGGCCAAAATGGGATCCAGGAGGTCCGAATCCCCAAGTGCCACCAAAGATAGTTAAAATTTGTTCATTGCACAGAAAATCCTTCACTTTAGATGTACTCTCCCCCTAACTAAAAATTGAATCGACTCATGCGAAACGTCCGTCGTCCAATACAGGATTTCATGATAGCAGTGATTTCTTTTGGCCCACGGCACTAATGAATAAGATAGATCTATTTTGTAAACGTTTAATTATACTCAAGGGATTATTTATAAAATTGTTCTACATTCCTAACGTCTTAAAACATCTTGTGTCTATAATTTACAACGAAATCTTCCACTCAAATTCTGAAACTCTGTATTGGACACCGGACGTTTTTGCATGCACCGATTCAATTATTGACCCTAGCTCCTCCATGTAAAATTTTTAACCCTACCATCCTCATCATTAAAGATTCATATTTCCGCAAATAAGCAGGAATCTATCATTACTTGTTTAAGAGTTAGTTGCTGTAATTTTCAGGAGTTGAATTTACCTTTCTTCTCTTCCTAACTTCAGTTTCATTGTTCTCTTTCGGAAAAATTTCTTGTTATGCAACTGCAAAGGGGTTCACTGGCGCGAACAAAGCATTTAAAGAGTTCCAAAGGAAACAAGGGATATTATTCAATACATTTAAATGCCAAATTTGGCTGCGGCTAAGCTGCATAGAACACGGTGATTGATTAGACGAAAAATCGAGTGCCAAGCCAAAAAATGTTGGCTTAAAGCTCGATTTTTTGTTTAATCAATTACCAGGTTGGATTTTAATAAATGTGCTCTCCGTGATTTTTGAGTCATTTCCGAGAGAAAACTCCCCCTTTTGGTCCAAGGAAAGTTTGCAACAAACCCACACAGAAAAAAAAAACTCCGGCCTTGGAAGCCGGACTTACTGGGTATATAGACCAACCGTTCGCGTTCCGGGCTCAGAGGCCGAAAGTTCCGGGCGTAGCACCCGAAGCAGTAGAAGCTACGACTCCAGCATCCGGAACTTTCGGTCTCTGAGCCCGGAACGGACGATACATCTATAAAGCCCATTGAGTGCATTCAAAACTCTCTGACATTCAGAGGCGGATCCAGCAATTTGGCAACACCGGATTTCCTCCATTTGAACCTATCCTGAATAATCGATTCTTGTCGCAGTACCTGCCCCCTCCTCAAATCGATACATTTTTATAAATTTAAATGGAGGGAATTCGGTGTTGTCAAATTGCTCGATCCGCCAATGCTGACATTTACCAACCCGTTTTGTATTTGTCTGCTCAGAGACACTAAGGAAGTACCCGGTTGCAACGACTATCGGTAGGTGCTGCACGGAGCCGTTTCAGATGCCGGATTCTCCCGTGGTCGTCGAGAAGGGTATTCTATGCTTCTTTCCGACCCTGAGTCTCCATCACGACCCCAAGTATTTTCCTGAGCCAGAGAAATTCGACCCGGACCGCTTCGCGCCCGAAAATCTGGACAAGATCGTCCCCGGCTCCTACCTCCCCTTCGGCGATGGGCCCAGGTCTTGCATCGGTAATGAATTTTAAGTAACTTAAAGTTTTTTTAAATACTTAAGTAAACTTATGTACTTAATTGGAAAATAAAATAAATTAAAATAAAAATAAAGAACTGCAACAAGAATACAGGATATCGACGCAATGTGGATCGAGGGAGAGGGGAGGGGGTGGATCTGTCAATGGGAGAGGTCGAACAACATTTGGAAACTTTAAAAGCTTGTAACTCCGTTTATACAAAACTTTGAGATTTTAAAAGTGGTTTTATTGGTTTTTTCAAAAAAATTTCTTCTAGAATCGCACCTCAAAATTTAAAATGTGAGGGAGTAGATCAGAATTTGCAGTTTTATTAAACAAATTCGTGTTTGACCTCTATAGTTGGCTCGATCCACTGTGCGCAGTAAAACTCGCAAACCACGTATCTCGTTTGCGGTTTTTAAAGATCTCCGCTCCCATTTTATTTTTTAAGAAGAACGAATCCTCGAATTTTTCACAGAATTTGCTCCGTGCAGAGGATAAAAATCACGGACATTTTTTGGAAGTGACGCTGAATAGTTTTTCATGGGAAAAATAAAGTATGACAGGAAGTCAGGCAAAAATATTTAGCGGGCGTAATTTTGGGTCATATTCAACTCCAGGGGGCGGGCGTTGCAACTCATTTTCCGACGTTGCCAAAGGTGGAAAAGTGTACCTACTCTACCTGTATAACATCGTTAGCTAAATATTTGTGAGCAATCTTTTAAAGAGCAATTCTCCTGTTGATTTCAGCATCCCGAATGGTCTTAATGGTCTTCAAAACTGTGTTAATAACCATGATCTCTAATTATACGATTCATTCGTCTCCAAAAACCCCAAAGAAATTGGAATTTGACGGTGCGCGCTTCCTGCTTACACCAAAAGGGAACTTATGGTTGCGCATCCGGAAAAGAAAATGAACTCTCATCATGAGTATGTATATTCCACAAGTGGTTATGTATGTGTAAGTCGCTATTACGGCGCTCTAGGGCGCTCTGCGACGCCTACCCGCCACAGGAATCTGTCATGGTTGAGATCCTCCATAAATGGTTCATAAATTCCATAAGTGGTTTTACTAGGAATAAAAGACCCTCCTAAATTAAGGAATATTACTTCAATTTTATTGGTGGAGAATCTATGGTTCAGTTTCTTTGACCGAATGACCAAAATAATTGTTGAAAATTTTAAAGTCTATGCATGCGTTTAATATGTAAAAAGCTGTAAATCATCTTACTAATGATTAGAATCCTATAGATTAATCAATCTGGATTTTCGCTACATTTTCAAATAGTTGGTACCTTAATGACTCATATAGAAACTAAGCCACATATCTGTTGTAAAATCATTGTTTAAAAAATCCAAACTGGGAAGATCGAATAATCGTGAAAATATGGCAACTTGACGTTGATTTTTTTTCTTTCTTTTCTAATGGTTTGCCAATTTGGACAGTTTCTGTAGGAAAATAACGAAGAGACTAAATGCATGTATCAAATTACCAAAGTATTCGATTTTGAACATCTGTATTTATTTTCAACGGTGGATAACTCAGTTGTAAGTCTCAACTTATGTTTTAAAATTTTAGAAAATAAATGAGGGAGATCTATGAAAACTTTTTAACATTTTTGTAGGAAAAGTTCACATCAAAGTTAGTAGACCGTTGCCTTCCCAGACAGCTGCGAGATGTTGCTGTCACTGACGTTCACTCAACTTACATCAAAAAGGAGATCGGTCATAGGGCAATTAAAATGAACTTTGATTACCATCGTTCATTTTTTAGTTTCGCGATTGATTTCGCTCCAACTTCCTTCCTCCAGAGATTGCTGTACGGTGAATGAGTTTTTCATTTAGGCGGCGCAGAGCAGATGTTGAGTACGTTATTCGCATGTGCTCATTCAATGCGTGCAATTGCCTCAATTTCTACCAAAGCATCCTGGAAACAAGCAAATTGTAAGGTTAAAAAACTCGATTTTTGAGTGGCTACCGAAAATACGGTGAATGTAAAACAGTTATTTTAATGAGACAGAAAACTATGCAAGCTCCATATAAGACAAGACTTTAAAATTATAATATGATTAGATCAATAAGATCTCATTGCGCCATTAAAACGAATTTTTGCGCCAAGACGATGAATTTTTTACAAAAGTAACGACCAGAAAAATGTCATCATAGTAAGAAAACTTTCGCGCTTTCTTGGCGTGCAGTAAATGGAAGAGGACAAACTTTCTGAAAAATATCTTAAATTACCCTCAATATTGATGGCTACAGTTGACAAATACGCATCACTGACTGAGACATTGCATATATCCCCTCATATTTTTTTTTGTTTTTAGGTATAGAAATAAAAACAAGAAAAAAAAAACCGTTTTCCCTTAAATTATTTTTTGCAAAAAATGTTTCACTCGATTAAAAACATTCATTAGTTTCAAATAGATATTACAGGTGGTTTTCTCTCAAATAAAACATTTCTGAAAAAAAATAATCAATTATAAAATTGGAACGATCGAACATTTTGAAGCGTCGCAATTGAGGTGCGTATTTTTCCGCTTTAGTCATCGATATGGATACTGCAGACTTTCAAATTCTTCGCAAATTAAAAAAATTGAAATTTACTTATTTTGAAATTAATTATTTGAATTCTTTTGGAATGTAAAAGAGACGATTTTAACATAAAACTTACGAGAGGGTTTTTAACTACTTGGAAACATGATCGAGCTGGATGCGGTTCTTTGAAGTCTGCAAAAAAAATTAAATAAAGTTGTGTAAAAGTTACATCTGAGAATACAGAAAGCATTTTTAAAGTATAAATGATACATGGATAAAACTTAAATAAAATGAATTAAATTAGTTTTAGTCTCGTCTTGGCTATACACACTTCAGCAAATCCAAATTAAGCATACGTCTCGAGTGGAGAGTTTAAAAAACTGTCTACAAGTGACCTAAGAGGTAAGTACAAGAGATTGAAGAGATCGCCCTCTCCTTCTAAATGGCAAGGATTTTCCTCGCGTTAAAATAAATGTATCGCCATGTGCAAGAATATTTTCATCTTCAGACACCCTGCAACTCATAAAAAAAATACTAGTAATTATTCGTCGCCTTCCTTTAAAAAATGCATGATTTTAGCTATGACTTTGATTTTGACCGGCCTCATTTTCTCTGGACATTCGTGCGATTAACGAAACAGTTTTCGTTAAATTCATGCTCTTGAGAAAAACACATTCACCGTCCTCCTTCCAATTTTTCCAATATGATAGATTTAAACATGTTCGGCTGCACGAGCTAATTGAACTAAAAGTGATATCTTAATACATGCATATAAATTTACTTACGTTCTGCGTAGATTTGGTTGACGGTGGCAAAATCATTTAGGTCTTTAAGAAAAACTGTTGTTTTTAAAACTGAAAACAAAAATTGGAATCATTGATTTATCGGACTTGTAAGAATTATGAAAATATAATCTGGTAATTTTTTTGCAAACTTTTGGGTCTTTTTGGGTTTTGGATGGATGTCTTTTTGTTTGAGTCTAACTCAACTTCAATAATAATTAATGTGGAGATAAAATATCGTAGCCGTTTACATTGATTATTTTTATCCTATCTATTTACTTATTTACTTATTTCGTCAATCGAAAAGAAAAAATCATGTTATAAGAATAATGGTAAGTAAGTTTGAATGCATACGTCACTTATTTTTAATTTTTCTCTCTTTTTCTCCATTTTTACGGTACATGACAAGAAAAAGAAAGGGAGAGCAGCATTGCTTAAAATTTCATTTAGTAGTGGTCAGTGAGTTCTTCTTCGTATCCTCTAACAGGCGTAAAAATACATCTTTTAACATTATGAAAATATTGAGAATTTAGCGGCACATTTGTCCGCCAATCGTGCAACTAAAAAAAAGCGAGAAAATGTTCCGTTGTACCAACAGGAATGTCTGTTAAGTGCAAATCTTCTTGTTTCAAACAGTATGCCCAGACCTACAAAAAGTTTGGGAGGGTTTCAGGTCGATATAACGAGAAGCCTTATGGTGACATATTTAACAAAAACATTTTCCTCAATGTATGATGGCTTTGTAAGTATGTGAGTTACATGGGAGTCTTCAATTTACCATTGCTAAAGTCTCCGCCTGCCTCTTTTAAGATGGCAGCCATGTTTTTGAAAAGTTGTCTTGCTTGCTCAACTACACCCCCTGATACTAATTTTCCAGAGGCAGGGCAGTTTCCCGTGATTCCAGAGATGTAAAGAGTCTTATCAATCAAAACAGCCTGGCTGAAAATTTTAAAAAGAAAATGTTAAAAATAAACAAGCGTATCAGTTACAAATAATAGGAAAAAAAGCTCTATAACAACCAATCAAAGATCTCTATGTACATACTTACATACAAAGGCTTAGCTTTTTAGGGCAAGGGAAGAAAAGATAAATGAAAACAGACTTCTCTGAAGAAGTTTTTATTACCTATTGGTCTCTGTTGAGCGTCTGTTACAGAGCCAATGTTTATTGGTAAAGCGAATCATTTAGCAAGATATTATAATATCGCATTATCGCGTTACCTTAGTTTTTGGATGAACAAAAATCTTATGGCTTGAAGTTAAGTGAAGAGATTTTCAAGAAAAACCACCGAAAATGTTGAGCAACAGTGTTGACTGTTGATCCGTTCTCTTCATAAAAAAATATAATATTTACGCTGAGAAGTATAAACGCAGAAAATTTAGGTATATGTGATCTCGGAATTCATCGGTCCAAATTTCAGGCTTTCGTATCAAATCACTGCAGTTTAAAATTGAACAATAATAGGTAAATACTCGAAACATAAAATTAATTAACTTTTAAAAAAAATCCTATTCTTATGACTTGGTTACGAGTTCCAGCTCTGATTTGACAAAAGATGTTGAGTATTATTAGAACCTCTGCGAACAAACTGCGGTGATAATTTCTGCGGAAAATGTACGCTTAAAACAAAATATTGCTCTACATTATGTAAATAAAGAAAAGAAAAACTGCGGTCTACGTTATCAGCCGAATGATATAATAAGGAAACCATACACGAAATAACTCGCGAAAATCCGAGCGCACAAAGATAGATACATTCCAGAACTTATCTTTACTATTTGAGTATTTAAGATAAGTACCTATTATTACAAAATGACAATGCTTTTTTATTTTATTTTTCATTTTGAATCTTGAAGAGTTCTATCATTATTCAACTTTTTCCATTTTGCTTTTCCTTAATATTTTCTTGGGAGGGCAAGGGGGAGGGAGATTTATCTTACGTTACATGTAAACGATGTTACGTGTTAAATGTAAAACGATCATGAAAGAACTGTAAGGACAATAGAATTTGATTACTCGTATTGATTGGGCGGTTTAGAATAGTGTTTTAATTGCATTAAGCAATGATCATGATTTTTATATCTGTATCATGAATAATAATGATCATCGAATACCCAATAAAAGACGCGGTCCTACTGTAAACTTCAACAGTACGAAATCGCAGTTCATCGCTCATAAGTTTTGGTGAGTAATTTGCTCCTAACATTTGGACTGCATTTTGCAATTTGAAACTATAAATTCTAGCCTGGTTTAAAAACAACGTATGTGCTATTAGTTTCCCTATGTGCATAAGTGTTTCTCCGGGAGACCCAGAATTTATAGTTCCAAATTGCAAAATGTAGTCCATTTGATCCTCAAAGAACTGACCTGAGATGTTGCTTTGAATTAGATCGTAACGTTCCCTTTTCTGCCTCTATTTACAATTTGCTTGTCTCTTGTTCATTTGTCCTTTTTTTAGCGCTTCAACGCAATGAACATTCGGCGTGCGAAAAATTCACTCCACTCACTACGCGAAGCTTTACCCAAAACTTTAAGTATATATTCTTAAATAGATGAATGTTTCATTCTATGGAAACTCCAAGGAAAATTTGTCAAATAACAAGAAAAATTTCATACCCCCAAAAATTTAAAAACAATTTCCAGAAAATATCTCCCCTTCTCCGTCTACATATTTCAATGATTAACTAGTTCGGGGTCAAATTTTGTAATTTTTAATGGACTTTGGGACATTTTTTGAGATTTGTTGAAGTTTCGTCGAAAGCACCCCTTCCCGCCCCCTGAGGCAAATTTAACCTCCTCCAAATAGTCTTCGTTTCCAAAGATTTGGCTGGAAAGCAACCCAACCCAACCTTGAGACTGGATTACATTTTGCAGTAAGGAACCACTATTTGTGGCCTATTGTAGAAACAACGTACATGATGCCATTGGTTCCCCTATGCAGATATGTGTTTTCATGGAAGAGCCAGAGATTTTGGTTCCTTGCTGCAAAATGTAATCCAATAACACCATCTAACGCGCATACTAATTCCAGGACCTCGATCAAAGCAAGACATCAACATGCAGATTATCAGTTTAGCTGTGTTCACACTCCTTGCTGCTGCTGCCTTTGGAATGCCTTGTGAAGAAGACGAAAATGCTATTGCTGACTCTTCTCTAAGAAACTACGAAACTCAGCCTCCTGAATACGTCATCGATCCGAGAATCAACGACGCTGATCCTTTGGCTTATGGCTCTCTACCGGAGGATTATATCCCGCAACAGGACGGTGAGTTCCTCGACGATGAAGGTGACGTCATCTCGAATGAGCCGCATCTTTTGGGGGGCGTATAATAGCCGTAGCTCCTCTGACAAAACCTCGTTTCCCGAATGTTTACTATTTTAATTATTCAATCATTTATATTTTATTATGTAGGGGCTATAAAAATGGAAATCGGCGCCGTTGAAAAAGAGATGGCCTACTCGAAGTTATAGTTGGACCAAATTTTGCAATAAGAGACCACTATTTCTGGTTCATTTCAGAAACAGCGTATGTGTCATTGGTTTCCCTATGCAGAAAGGTGCTTTTATAGAAGAGCCAGGGATAGTGGTTCCTTACTGAGAAAGGTGCTTTTAGGGAAGAGCCAAGGATAGTGGTTCCTCACTGCAAAATGTAATCCAGTTGATGCTCGGTTTTTTTTTTTCGTATACATGCTATCTTTTTTTTATTATTATAGAGAGTTATCTGCCATATATTTAATTACTCCTGAGTCCTTAAATTGTTATTATACACAAGAACCCCCTGTCATTTTTGACACTGGATCATTTTTATTTTAGTTTCTTTACTTTTAATTTTATATTTGAAATGTATTTTTATGTAATAAAAATTCGATTTGAGTTTTTAGACATTCCTTTTTCTCTTCTGTTTTGTGCAAAATCCGATCCATTATCTGTGATATTGTTTCTTAAAAATATATCGTTAGATGACTTCATTCATCATCCTTCTTGAGGCGATATGTTCCTATCAATACAAGACGTAGTACGTGATTTTGAACTAATCAAATCTTGATAGAGTAAAGCAAAAGTACCATAAAACGGGAATTAAAAATTGAGATATCTATACCACAGCTTAAAAGGGCTAATTATTCTGCATCATTTGACATAAAAAGACACTCAATATTTTCAAAAATCAAAGCAATGAAAGCATTTGAAAATTAATGAGCTAATAATCGTATATTTCAGAAAAACACGCCTGCGCTGCTATTGTCAGCTTTAGAAGCGGTTCAGATCAAATCAAAAAGTAAATTATAAATGATAAACAACAATAAACTGACATAATAAAAAGTGACAAGTAGGCGCCACTGTGTAACACAGCGGTAAAGTTGGAGTGAGAGCGGCATTATATTTTGTGTGTTTCTTGCTGGGTATGTGCATGAGCAAAACTACTGCGTGCAACTATTCGTGCTTCCAAGCCGCTCATATTGCCATCGCGATTATTGAAGGGGAACTCGACAGAACGAGAGACACGTGATAAGGGGAAGAATTAACTTGTGTTCTTCATCGAGATTGCGTAGAAGCGACAAAATCACTGCATGCGCACAAATATCCCTGCTCCCGAGCAGATTGATTAATAATGCAAAAAATGGGTTAAAATTTCGACCTCTCATTCTTAAAAACATTAAAAGAGTTTCACGTAAAAAACTGAAAATCTTTATTTTTTCCCCAAAATTGGTGTTCCAAAAAAGGTAGGTCTAAACAATTTCAGTTTGTCTCCATAGCCAAAATTATCAAAATTAATTTATCACAATCACACTGGAAAAAAACACATAGGATCTAGAGTCCAGACTCTTGAAAACATTGACAAGAAAAAGGACTCTTGATTCAATCAGATTTAAGCTTAAATCAAAAGGAAATCCGCTCAAATTAAGAGGTTGATTTAAGCTTAAATCTGATTGAATCAAGAGTCCTTTTTCTTGTCAATGTTTTCAAGAGTCTGGACTCTAGATCCTTTTTTTTTTTTTTTTTCGGTGTATCTCTTACTAACCTGTAAAATTTAACCATCGAAAATACATACTACTTGCTACTTACTCATGGAGGGTAGTGTAAGTAGCGTAGGTTGTAATGAATTGCAATCAACTTGTATAATAATTATTGCGCTAATGATGTATTGGAGTGTTTTGCTTGTTGCCTACATACTAATTGAAGGAGATTTTCTTAGTGAGACTCTTTGCAATTATTTTTAAATGAGTTACAATTTTTCTTTACATTGCAAGTTGACCATTCGCTTGATTCGTAAGACCACAAGAGCTTAAAATCGACATATATTCGTCGGCCAAATTTTGTAGGTAACAATAGTGCAAGAAGATAATACAAATTCATTTTTATCGCATGAACTTGCATCTCCATATTATAGGCTCCGCGTTACATTGGAGTCGTGGGTGTAAACGCAATAATCTAAGTATCCGATATTATTTGAAAATAAATAAATATGTAGTCCTGTTGTCTCCGGAGAAATGTATTCCCCTTCTTGATGAATGAATTCAATCAGAATAGATGAAAAGAGATTACAGTAAAAAACTACACGCTTTATTTAAATATCACATACCTGTAGGGCCCAATGGGCTTTGGAGCCGCCTCTGTGTAAATTATTCTTCGCGTTGACATTATTAAGGTAAAACTGAAAATTAGAAGCTCACTTAATTTATCACAGGAACACGCCAGCTGGCTGAACCGATAAACACTAAATTAATTGTAGGTTTACTTTCTCTCCTCTCAATCAATGCTCCACGTTAATCTCCCATCAGTAGATAACAAGTCAAGCGATACTGCTGATCGCGTGTACGAGTGAATTTTCGGTTTTCGGAGGTCTACTCAACAAGTTTCAAGGGTCAACTATTGGAGTGATAGACTTAAGTGATGTAATATGCAACATCTTGCATATCTTACAATACAGTAGTTAATATTTAAAGATATGCATAGCTTTTGGCTCGTGCAACCATCCTTTTTGTCGCATCATTTCAAATATCTGTCCGTCTAGTGGTATTAGAGTTTATTATCACTCTGAAGTGTCGCAGTCAAGAGTTGTATGGCTCTACTACAACTTAAAAATCTCTTATATGAAATTATTGGAGTAAAATTTGAACAGGGACCCAAATGTTTTGCCAAAGAAAAAAGCTCATGTGGTCTAAGTTCCCCGTCCCCCCCCCCCCGTCCCCTATAACCTAGCCATTTTTTGTGATGTGTTCAATGTATTTGAGTTGGCACATGCATTTGAATATTTAGAATTCAGAAAAATATACGCGCATGTAAATTACTCCCATAAATATGCCATGTTGATATAATTATTTGGACATAGTATTCATGAATTTCAATGAGCAAGGGCTGAGAAGCTCAAATAATATGTATCATTTTTTCCCTAGCAATTAAGGGGTTGATTTTTTTATACGCCTCCATTTTTAAACGGCAATTCTCAGAACAACCAGCACTAATTAAACATATGTTTTGATGACTTAATACGTCATCTGTTGGGTACACACGAATTTAATTAACCCAATGAACTCAAACGTATAGAGTCATTAGCGCACAGATCGATTTAGGAACTCGCAGCACCCACTTACGAGGTCGAGTGCACAAGGGTAAGTCACTTTCGCTGAAAAATTGATTTATTTGAGTTCAACGCAACTTGAACCCCTATAATTACAGGAATGATTGTTTTTAAGATTTTGCATGATATTTCTCATCATAAAAGGACCCCGATTCCTTCGTTTCATAAGCTTTATATTGAAAAATTTGCACTAAAGTTTGGTCTTAATTGCAAGACAATAAAGTAATTTATTAGGAGGTCACTTGTTTCTCGTTAAACAATACCATAATTTTTGTGACAACTGAGGGTGCTTAGTATATTCAGAATTTCTTCTCTACAAGTGCTACTTAAGAATTACCCAGGAAAAATATCGTGGTTGAATTGTGACGTTCTTGTTTTCTCGTATTAGGAGCATTAGAAGCCCGCACGTTTTTTCATCCTTTTCTCTCGACATAATGTTTTAATTTTGTTTCAAACAAAGTATTTCGTGAACTCACGGCTAAATATATCAAGGAGCCTCTCCCTTATTTTCTCTTAAATTATTTGTTGATAAATGCCTGAAATTGCGTTGCTTAGGGATTACATTTTTACATTTTATTGAGGAAAGCCCCCTGAACCTCCCCCCCCCCCTTTTGAGGTAGAGGCACTCTCGTGAGGCCGTCACCACAGATTGCGTCTATGGGCCCAAACATTCGGCCTGCCAATTTTATGCTTTTTTTCATCATGCCGATTGCTGGAACCTTTTCCAGCTAATGGGAAAGTTACTGTTATTTCCCCCGAAGGTGTTGATTTAAAGTTGAACGTATTTCTACCAAACGTAACTATGTGCATTAAGACATGAGCCCTGAGACCCATAAGAATATATGCATAACACTGCTGTGCTAAGTAAAAACGTCATATGGGCCTTCAGGCGTTGTCACATTTCCTTTGGTAAATCATGAATTTTCGGGATTTGTAAATATTTTTCCTCCAATTTTATGGATAATTTTGTCGGAAATTTCACATAAAGTTCCTGAATATTATCAAGGAAAAATATATTTAACGTTCTTTAAAATTAACTGTTTTCTGAGAGGCAATTTGGCAACTCTTGAATGTTCTTACGGCGTTTTTCCTTAGGATATGGATTACTTCAGGGACATAATGTTGCCATGGAGCAGCGTGCATATCTTGACGAGCCCTTACCTTTGGATCCTGCTCTTCCTGGTCGGAGGCGCAGTGCCCATCATTTACTACTTGCACCAAAAACACACCTACTGGCTTCGCCGCGGAGTGCCGTTTATACCAATATCAAAGCTACTGTCCCAGGTGAGAATGGTTAAATCCAAAAAGTTATGTGAGAAAGCGTCAAGAGTGAGTTAGTTTTTCTTATGAATGTGTTCTCGGTCAAGAACTAATGTGCTAATTTTCTCAGTTGGAATTTGGATTGTAGCCGAGTGCTAGAAATAATGTAAAATTTCTTTAAAAAACTTACATTTCATTAACAAATTTATACCGAGGCTTTTCGAAGCGAACGCTTCATCGTCAGGGTCACCAAATCAATATCGCAAAGGCTATAATTTAAATTTCAAGCACTCGGCACATTATTTCTAGCACTCGGCTACAATCCAAATTCCAATATATTCAGTGCTACTACCTTCAGACATTGCATTACAATGTTCGCTGATTTTAATTTTCTCGTTCAATTTCGGAAAAGTTAATCATCATCTGAGGAATCATAAAGTTATTTAAGGTTAATTGGACGTATTTTTGCTGAAAAGAACTATGTGCAAGTGGAAAGATGGGATGTGCTCGTGTTGAGCTGGATAAGAAACAATGCGGTTAGAGGATAAAGTTCCTTTTGAGAAAATGGAAAAGCGGGATTTACAATTAAATCAAAAGGAACTGAGCGCCAACTCGTAAGCTGTGGGCATGTGACAAGAGCCTTGTGGACAGGGCTCATGAGTTAAAGACTGACGACCTAGTCGTTGTCGCTCTCGTTGTGCACGTAGAGCCCGGTCCTCAAAGCTGACGTCACTGGCGCTTTTAAATTCCCATTCATTCTTATGGCCCGAGCACTAAGGAGCACACCCCATCTTTCCACTTGCTTATAGTTCTATTTAGCATAAATACATCCAATTTAAGGACGAGATCTGCCACTAATTTATGCCGCAACACAGTCGGTGTCTTTGATCTGATCAATGATGCCTGAGCCTGATATCGTCGCTCCTCTAGCGTAACGTCGTATCTCGATTTCCGCATGAGCTCTAGACTGCATTGGTTTATATGCGAATCAGGGCTCACGTGGCAATCGAAAAACGTCCTTACGGCTGATAAGCGCGACGATATTAATCATCGTAATACAACTTTATGTAAAAAACGTATCCGAAACATGTAGATAACAGCATCACTGCTCACTTGTATTACATCGGATTTCAGCGGCACTGTTAGAATTTTTCGAGTGAGGTCCGGATTGCAGTTGACTCCGGAGCCTATTTTCTTCTCAGAAAACTCGAGTAATACCATGAATAAGGAGTGAAATCCTTTAATATGATAGAGAATTTCGCTCCGCAAAAATAGTCGATCTTCCTCTGTAGTTACAAACCTAGTTCACTCCTCGCTTACATCATACTTATATTCTTGAAGCAAAGAAGACACCGGAGTGAATGGGTCAGTTGCGCTAGTCACAGAGCCGCGTTTTGATGCTTGGTCCTTGTAGATCAGCTAAAAAATAATGAGATTTGTCTAAACAGAAACTTTCTACGTTCAATATTAGCCAAGATATCTGTCGTCCACCTCGGTAGTGACACCCTTGGTTTCTTCCACCTTGCTTTCATCCGAGTTCCATGTTGAATAACGAGTGCAAAATTGTGCGTCACACTGACTAATGAAAGCAAGATGGAAGAGACCAAGGGAGTCACTGATGCGGTTGATGATGTCAAAAACCCGACTTTTGAAAGGGCTAAAGCCCTTTAATATTGAACGTAGAAAGTTGCTGTTTTGACAAATCTTGTTATTAATTGCTGATCTACAAGATCCAAGCATCAAAACACGATTCTGTGACCAACGCAACTGACCCATTATGGGTTTCGCACCGAAATTGTTAACAGTGAAATTTCTTAAAAATGCCCATCGAAAAGTAATATTAATGTCATACATTTCTGAATGTGATGGGGAGAAAAGTCATGCTAAGTCTCTCTTACCCACCATGTCGCGAAATGATATCCGTTTTCCTTTTTTTTTCTATGTAAATTCTGAATGAATCTTCACAAAGTTGCCATACTACACGATATCATTGCAGTCACGTCATGAATCAGTTGTACGTGTTTCTGTGCGGCCAGCGCAGAACCCATCTTAGCGCCTACAAGACTGCAAGGATACTTCATGCATTGCGCGTACACCACAGAGGATACTTCACGCGTTGCGCGTACATCACGGTACGTATGCGCATTGCGTGAAGTATCTATGCAGTCTTGTAGGCACCAGTACGCGTTCCGCGCTGTCAGTACTGTGTTTGGCTCTGACAGTCATTGTTTTTCAACTGGACGTATTTCTGCCAAACGAAACTATTGACGATTGAAAAAGATGGGGTGTGCTCTAGAAAGCATGCATAAGAAACATTGTTAAAGTGGGCGTGATTCCCTTTGGAGATATGGAGAAGTGGGATTGTACATTCTGTCAAACGGAACTGTGCGCCAACTGACTGCGGCAATCATAAACCGTGGGCGTGGGAAAAGAGCGTTGTGGACAGGGCTCATGAGTTAATGCCGACCATAAGCGACAACGGAGACGGCTTCGTTGCCGCTGACGTCACCGGCGCTTTATAATTCCCATTCATTCTTACGGCCCTCGACTAACGAGCACACCCCTTGTTTCCCACCTGTCTCTGGTTCTGTTTGGCAGAACCAGTTCCGTCCGGTTCTTTAAAGAGAACCGGGTGATTTTTACATTAATTATTTTTCTTTCTTTTTGGTGTGTGTATTCAGTTTGTGCGGTTGATGTTGGGGCGACTTCAAGTGTGGACGATTTTCGAGGAGTTCTACGTGTCGCTGGCTGGGCACAAATTCGGAGGGAGCTACCAACTGACGAGGCCAACGCTCATCCTCCGCGACCCCGAGCTAATCCGAAGTTGCCTCATCAACAACTTCTCGTGCTTCCACGACCACCAAGGGGTCGCGCCCTGCCCTAAAGTTGACCCGCTTTCTCACAACCTCTACCAGCTCACCGGTGAGCAGTGGCACCAGGTTCGGCAGAAGGTTAGACACTTTTCATGAATAATCCTAAATAGTTAGTTCCATTTTTCGTTGAATTTCTCCTCATTTTCATTTATTTTGCAAAGAGTATTCAGTACAAATTCTAATGGTGGCCGTTCAAGTATTACGTAACGCACTTGAGGGGGAGGGGGATTTCAGCTTAGCGTTCCGGTGCGTTACAAGGGGGAGAGGGGATAAAGCCCAGTGATACGTAACAAATCCAAACTAAGGAGGGAAAATTGAAAATCTCGCCCGTGTGAATGGATTAATGGGAATCGTTATGAATTTCTGACCTTCAGTCTAGTCCTTGAACTTTCATTATTGATGCATATTCCGAAACGAAATAAAAATGTCAACAGCACGCAGTGTTCCCAAGCGGTCTCCCATCTAAGTACTAACTACGCCCGACGCTGCTTAACTTCGGTGATCGGACGAGAACCGGTGCTTTCAACGTGGTATGGCCGTTGACGAGGAAAGCGACCGTCGCTCTGACCGATGGGATGCCGTGGCGACAGCCTGATCCGGAAAAAGTGCTCTTAGATGTCTTCAAATTATATGCGGGATTCTCATTTTTCAACCAAATTATATATGTGGGATTCTCTAGAGTACCTATATTGAGAGAGTATGGCCACTGGGCCCGATGGAGAGGCTTAGGACCCAAAAATGGCGGTGCGTTGTTTTGGTTTTTGTGGAAGGGAGGGGGGTCATTGCCAACTTTCGACGGTTTTCACCAACCGCACTTGCTGCCAACCTTACTGCATCCAAGATAATTTTTCTCAAAAATTGCACACGATTAGCCTTAAAAATATGTAAAGAAGTCGCAATAGTGCATTTGGGTAAATTTCTCGTTACGATAAGCAAAGAAAACTACATTTTGAGTCATTTTGCAATACATTAATTTATGGCGTCCGCCATTTTTGGGTCCTAAGGGCTCCATTCAGCCTAAGATGGCTGAGCCAATCAGAGGTGGTAACTCCAGTGGCCATACTCTCTCAATATAGGTACTCTAGGATTCTCCATTTTTGATTATTCAACGGAACTCTACAGAAATTGCTCCACTAAACATTTTGTTTTCGTCGACTAATGTTTCGCTATCTACTGACGGTTACGCATTGATAAAAATCGGAAATGCGTTTTTCAGATTACGATGATAAAAGTCTTCAATGTTTTTTAATGTTTTCAAGGATAACCAACCATTAGATCCTATTGAAATTCTCTGTATATTTTCATCGCTTTCTCTAAATAAATCACAGCCAATGGACCACTGGACAAGGTACGAATTTAAGCATTCTGATACATGTTTCTTGACCAGAATTTCACGTAAAACACGTTTCGCGCAACGAAACTTACCGAAATCAACTCCTAACAAAGATATTAACATTTTTATATCACATTGGTTACGAGGAATTTGAACTGCCCGCTCACAAGAAACTCAAAGCTCTACGTGAGTCAAATCGCGCACTACAACGGTTTCAGCAAGCTTCTCAATCGAGCAATGTTCATTTCCCTATAACCAGTGTTGTTCAAACTATAAACAACTTGCTATAGCTGAGCCAAAGCGTCAAGATTGAGGTTGCCAGATTTTTTTTCTCAGAGGCTGTCATGATAACGTTTAGCGCGCGATGTGAGTCACGTAGAGCATTGAGTTTTCATGAGCGGGTGGTTTGAATTTACGCATCAAGAATCATTAAATATCTTCGTAAGGAGTTGATTTTGGTAATTTTCGTTGTGCGCATCGTATTCTACGTGAAATTTTGGTTGTGAAACGTGTATCAAAATGCTGATATTCGTGCCTTGTTTATTAGTCCATTGCAATGAAACATTTCAATAAGTTTTCTTTGATTAAGATCGAGTCGGACGTTTCTTAAGGTGATTTGACGGTTGCTATTTTTTGCCAGAGCGACGAAAGATATATCGCATCAATTCGTTTCATAATTTAAGGTACTTATCATTTTTTTTTGAATTTTGAGATCGCACTGCTGTTGTCATTATGAGACTGAAGAATTCTAAGGAGACTAAGAGAAATATAGCATTCGATACTAAGATCGAAAGTGCAGTCGAATGCGATATTTTTCCTCTAAAAAACCCACGCCTTTAATACATTGAATTCCTTTGTGAAATTAGATACATGAATTCTTTAGTCTCATGACAATAGAAGTGCGATTTCAAAATTTGAAACGAATGACAAGTAGCTGAAATTATGGAACGAATTGATGCGACGTATCGCACGTTGCTCTGACACAAAAAATGACAACCGTCGAATCACCTTAAGCGTTACAATTGAGGTTTTACTTTTTCGCCTTTAGCCATTGATACGTGAAGGGTGGAAATTCAAAATCTGGAAAGTGTCATCCGGTATTGCTAAAATTGTGCATCTTGCTCCGTAGCGTAAAAGGACCTGAATAATTCCCTTCATTAAATTTTAGTGAAGAAATGTTCTATGAACTTTGACCTTATAGAAACTGGTGCTCAATCGTAGCAACACCTGGGGGCACTTGCCAGGTTTTGAATTTATGCTCTCCCTATAAAAAAGATAAAAAAGCACTTGATGAAAAGATTCTCAGGTTTTGATTTTACTTACTCAGAGGAGGAATAGAGGAACATATTTTGACAAGCTCGTTTCCACACCACCTTAGGAAAGCCCGATCAGGTAGAGGATACGGTGCTGCTCCTGGAGGTAGAGCTTACGGCGCGTTTTTTTTAACGTGGTGTCGCCAAGAGCCCTAATCCACGGGAAAGGGAAGAAGAAAAGGGAGAGGGAAGAGGAAAAGGGAGAAGAAAGAGGAAGAGGGAAAGGGGAAGAGGAAACAAAAAAATACACTCACCAACGTCGATGCATCGCCACCTGTCACTTCGCCATGCCGTTTTTGATACTCCTAAAAACAGCTGTGCCCGCAGAAGACGAAAGTAGCGCCCTCCGCAACTGATTACGGAGGAGGAATAAAACAGTATCTACCTTCGGTTGCGGGAAGATCCAGCAGCAGCAGCAGCAGCACCTGGAACAGAGAATAAAAAAAAGAAAAGAAAGAAAAGAAGGAAAAAAAAAATAAAAAAAAATGCGACGATCCCGGTACGATGGCACCCAGCAGCAGCACCTGGAACAGAGAATAAAAAAAAGAAAAGAAAGAAAAGAAGGGAAAAAAAAAATAAAAAAAAAATGCGACGATCCCGGTACGATGGCACCCAGCAGCAGCACCTGCAACAGAGAATAAAAAAAAGAAAAGAAAGAAAAGAAGGAAAAAAAAAA